>QKQZ01055370.1:0-18942 GCA_003595255.1 Solenopsis fugax | reverse complement strand
ATGATATGACCATAGTTTTTTATTAAGAGGTTTCCACTTTAAAAGTCTTTGAATAGTGTCAGTTAATTTAACTTGACATTTTCATATGATCTGTGTAAAGTCTTTTTGCAACAGAAATAAATTTCTAAAATCTTGTGATATGAAATGTTTTTAAAATTTATCATATGCAGTAAATTTTTAAATTTGATTTTAAAAAATTTTTAAATTAGATACATTTTTTTAAATATGTCATAATCAAGTCATAATAAATATTAATAATCTTATAAAATAAGAAAGAGTATTGACATTAAATTTTAAATACATCTTGAATATTTTACATATTTAAATGTATGAAATGTAATAAATTTCTAACAAAGATAAAGAGCTTTCGATAAATATCTTTCATTAAATACCATTAATAAAGAACATTCTAACTCTTACATTAAAATTAAAGCAATTGATGCAAATATTATAATATGAAAGTTTATTTCTAAGGTAAGAATACCTGTTGATATCTAAAATTTTATTTGAGATGATTGATATTGTTGTTCTGCAATAATATTTACTAGGTATACACACACATACACATACACACACACACACACACACACACACACACACACACACATATGTGTATATCTGGTAAACAACATTATTATTAAAATATTTATAATTTAGAAAAGAAGTATTTTTAAACTTGCGTTTATATGATCTTTTTCCCTTTTTGCAGAGTAAATATAATGTGCTAATGTGCTCTTAAATTTGTCCACCTATATCTGAAATACATTGTATATACACGTACGCTTTATTTTCAAGTTTAAAAATATTTATAAAATTATCAAAAATAAATAATTTTATTCTAAGTACAACATTGTTATCGCAAGTTTTTCAAATATAATTTTATTATTACAAAAATTAATTTACATTATTAAAAATTAAGAAATAGAATCGCGTAATCAGTTTTCCTCTACAATCAATTTTTTAAAATTTGTTTATAACAATTGACTGCAAAATTTCATTCTAAGTACGTTGTTCTCGCAAGTTTTTCAAATATAATGTTATTATTAAAAATTAAAAAGTAGAATTGATTAGCGTAATCAGTTTTCCTCTATAGTCAATTTTTAAAAATTTGTTTATAACAATTAATTGTAAAATTGATTTTTGCTTTTTATGTCAGTAATATTTTTTTACATTTCGGTCAGATTTCCAATTGTAATTTTTTTTTTCTAACCTTGGTGATCTGACTTTGGATTTTAATGAGTCAAAAGACAATTTCTATGCCTTTACAAACGTGATTCGTCTCTCGGTTCCAATAAATATAGGGCTCATCTTCGCCACGTATTTTATAAAGTGATCTATATCGAGCGTCCCAATTCTATGATTACGACTCTTATCTTTAAAAATGTGATAGTCATCTCCGCCGCTTATCAAGAAACTTGGTATCACCATTCTGTACCACTGATCGTGCACCAAATCTTCGAATACCGGATACTCGCAAGCCTGGCATCTGTTGATACGTTAAGAGAAATTTACAAATTACCATTAGCTTTTGATAGAGTTGGAGTAACATACATAAAATAACGACATTGACTTTATTTTGTACTTCAACTTTACGATGAAACAAATTAAAATTCTAACAATAGAATATTTTACCTAATTTTAACATCGGCCACAATTCGCCTTTTATTGTCCTTTTTATAAGTAATTTTCAGTCCGGACCAGGTTAAAAGATCCATTTCTAGAATCTACGAGAAATAGTAAAATTTATTTCATTATTTATTTGATTTCTATGAAGAGAAGCTGTTAACGCATATTTTCGTTTATGTGTCGTTCTTATGATACTACTTTACAACGTTCGATTTTGTCTTACAATTAATTTTAAGTTAAGACAAAAAATCTAATTATATAAATTTAAAACTTTCTTTTTTTTATAAAGCATTATAGAGAATTATTACAAAAAACTGGACTATAGAGAATTAAAACAAAAAACTGGACTAACTTTTTTAATGGATTCTCCAGTCAATTCAATAGTGTCCCAAGTATTTTCAAAAGGCTGGACCATCATCAGATCACCATAGGTAATTTCAGACCTCTCAAGGGAAGTACGGATTCCTCCTGGATTTGAACAGGCCACTGCTGCATACGTCCAATGAGTTTTATTTTCAGCATCATCGACAACCTAAAATTAAGACAATATCTTATTTAATTATTTTATAATTTTTATTACAAAATACACTGCAAAGAGTGTCTTCCGCACCGCATCCACCATGGCGTCAGTTATAAGGTTTCCCATATTGCATTCTTTATAGCGACAATTGTGTTCAAGTAAAACTCTTGTACTACCAATCTTTCTTAACGCTGTTTTATCCACTTCCTCCTTCCATGGCTTCAAATCTTCCAAGATTTTTAGATCTATAAATATATTATATATTTTAAATGTAGTTATTTTAGGATTTGTTTAGGTATTTTAAAACAATTTTAAACATTATATTGCTTTAATATTGTGTTGCGTTTACTATCTCATAAATATAAATTTAATTCTTAAAATCTCAAGAACTTACCTTCTTCAATAGATTGATCCAGAAGAAGAGGATTTCCATCCCAATCGACGACCTCGCCTTGGTCGTCAAACCACACTGTCAGATTACCTAAATATCTTTAAAAAGAAACAAAAAATAAAACCAAATAAAATGAAATAAAAAAGGATTCCTAAAACAAATAACAAAAACAGTCTTATTAAAATAATATGAATAATAATTAATTCACACAAATAAAGAAGTAAATTACTCTAAAAAACGTAACGTCACAGAAAATAAATTAGACATTTTTTATAAAAAACATGTAATCAAAAGAACAGTCAGTGTAAAAATTAAAATTGAAAGGACCGATAGAACTGATAAAAGTTGCAGATGCTGGTTGAACATTTTGTCACATTGTTTGTCAGGAAATGAACATTGACTGATCAATTAACCAACAGTTTGAAAATCTATAGTATTTGTTGATAAATGCTGTGTATAAAGGCCTCTGGTGAATGTTTGTAGATTTAAACTATTTGTTTTTAAATATGTATATTTATATTTCTGATGTTAGTCATTTATCAAAATAAATCTTCGTCTAAAATTTGAATATTTTCTCAATTGAATTCATGGTTAAATTGCATCCCATGCTCAATTATGACAGACGTCTTGCGGATATTATTTCTGTGCACTCCAAAATTCTAGTTTTTAATTGTCTACCCGTTTGTCCGACATAAAAAGCAATTCACTCTTTACAAAGGATTTTATATTAAAGGTGTGTTATTATAAAGACGTTATTTTTAGAATTGTGAGGAAGAAGATTCTCATGTGCTTTAATCAATTCTCGTAGTTTATTAACACTGTAAAACGAAATTCTCATATCTAAGTTATTGAATTGATAAAATTTCTCAGATTGACGGTACATGCGGGATTTAGGGGAAAAATTTAGGGTGATCTTTCAAGTCACCAAAATCAAATAAATTTTATCGTACAACATGTATATGATACTACAAAAAATACTAACGGACTCTACACACGGATTCTCTCGACGAATCTGTAATAAATTTATTCGTTAAAGCATTACTATGAAAACAAATTAATCAGCCTGACCTTGACATTAGATAATAATTGACTTTTAACTGATTCTATTATATCTTAATGGCTGAATAGCATACTTTGTGTAAGCAGCTGCCTGAACGATGAGGACTGTTCTATCTGTCTCATTTTGCATCACGACCACGGGATACTCATCTTCTGGTGTATCGACAAAAGGTGGAGGTCCTGTAATATAATAAAGTAATTAACACTATATTTGATTTATCGTATAAATAATAATAATATTATTACATATATGATAAAATATCATTATTATATTGTATAAATTTATATGTATCTTCAATAAAAAGATTTTACATTAATTTATATATTTGATCAAAAGATTTTGCTTTCAGACCACTATAAAGAAATGTATGTGAGTGACCGCCGACGATTACATCGATCAAGGGACATTTCGCAGCCATGATCCGGTCCACATTCAATCCACAATGGCTTAAAACTATAATAATATTCACTCCTTTTTGCTTCAGTCGCTTGGCTTCGTCATTGACTGTTTCTACTTCATCCAGAAACTTTAATTTTTCCGTATTTGAGAGTAACTGGAAAAATCAAATACTTCGATAAAATTGTCTTTACAATATCGTCTCACTTTGTGAGAAAAAATATTGTGTGAACTAGATACATACATACTGGATTGTAACTGATAAAAGAACCATATATTATTAAATTAAATGTGTTTCTAATTGTTTGTGAAAAGAATGTAATTAATTACTCACGTTCGTGGTTGATAGAATGACGCCAATGACGCCGATCTTGACACCGTTTCTTTCAATAATTGTGCTATTCTTATATAAACCCTAGAATACAATCATATTAATTTATACTCTTATAAATTAATTAATTAATAAAGATTATGAACCTGTATAGATGGCTCCTCGCTGTCATCGATATTTGTTACTACAACTGGTGCCTTGACACTTTTAAGAAAGGGAACAACGCCTGCGATTTTATTGTCGAATTCATGGTTGCCGATTGTCTATAAAAATGTTGTGAAGTATTATTAAAAGAGAAGATGGTTTTATGACCATCCATTTATATATAATAACTTTGTTAATAATTAATATTTTAAATTAAAAACTTAACAATTATATCCAACTGTTTTTCAATAGAGTCTAGTATCAAAGTTATGACATACTTATATTATTTATAAAATTCATTAAGCTGCAACGCTTCAAAGTAAAACAAAAATATGAGAAAAATACAATTTTTTTATTTAATGTAATATAGGAACGAAATGTCTTAGAGACAAAATTAAAACACGAATTTAAAACTCTATTTTTGCTCTTTGAAATACGTATTTGAAAATTTTTCTGCGATTTTATTGTCGAGATATTTTTAATAATTTTTCGTGAGAACTTTCGCAAAAAAGTCATGTATATCATGTATGTTTCCTGCTTTTGGCCTACAGTGTATATAATGAAAACATTACGTCATTGTATGTAATTACCATAGCATCGTGTGGCAACATGTTCATGAACAAGGCAGTGACGTTCCAACGATGAATATTATACCAAAGAGTTCCCTGAAAGTGATCGCCAGCATTCAGGAAAATCGCATTCGGTCGTTCCCTCATCAGTTGATTAACTGCAGTGTAGATTCTAGCAATACCTCCTACGCAATCTTTTTCATGACCCTCTCGGCAGGCTCCAGAGTATGGGCTCGTCTGTTCAAATCTGTTCCAAGATAATTCCTGTTTTTTTCACGCTCTAATGCTCTAACGAATAATATGATCACAAAATAACATGCGAAAGTCGAAGGGCAAGAAAAGTAGGCTAAGGCCACATCGGATTTATTAGAATAATTATATTCTTGATCTCGAGCAAATTCTCTCCAGAACCTGAACTATAATTAAATCTAATTGATTGCGTGTACAATTTCAAAAATTTTTTAACGATATATTCTTAATATCAAGTAATTTTTTATAAGCTTTTGAATGTCAATTTGTATAAAAACTTTTTATTTAGCTATTGTTAATTACACTACGAATTAAACAAGACTAAATAAGAATTAAATAGAATTAATTTAATAAGAATTAAATAGTTCTTAATTAAAAAAAATTAAATTTTCCTCACCTCGCATGAAAGTCATTTAAATGAATGATCGATAACTCGAACAAGTCTGTTCTGCCGGGATAAAAGAGTCCTCGCCCGGTGAAACCCAAACAAACTTGGAACAGCAATGAGATTAAGAGTAACGCGTACATGTCGCACCTGTCGGAAAGTGTTATTAAGTACGTCGTAAATAATTGTTGGTTTTTTTCCACAGATAGTAGAAATCAAAGAAAATTGTCTACGAATTATTATGCAACGTAATTAAATACAATGAGATTGAAACAAAGTATCAAATTATGTATATCATAATTTTTTAAATATTCTTATATAGCATATTTAAATCTATAATAATAGACAAAAATGTACTTTCAAAATTAAATGGATACAACTAAAAAAAGAAACACCTACTAAAATGTTTTTCTTAGTGACATGTTATGAGTACATGTTCAGTTCTTTGTCAACATAGAATTAATAAGTATACTTTTTTATAAAGTTCCGTCCTGTTGCTTGAAAGATAATTGCTAGAATAGATAACGTAGAATAGATAATTATGCAACATGCAAAAGTTAAAGACGAAGTAGTCTTGCATTTAAACAGTCACTATCAACATATTGCTGCAGTGCCATATTGATTTTTAAAGCAGTAAATAATATCTTTCAAATATCATTTCTATTTTTTTTATTTCTCCGAATGTGTAATTTTTATTATACTTTAGTAAGTCAAAAAATATGTCAAATTACAATTTATTCGCTAAATTGAACTACATAAGTTATGTTAATATATAGACTCAACAATTTTATAATTAGTTCTTTAATTTTTATTTCCAACATTTCTTCATAATAATATATATTAACTAATTTTTTTATTCAATTCATATTCCGATGTAATTTTGTGCGTATGTGTGCGTCCTTGAGGCTGCGTTCTTATTTAGATACTTGTTCCATTTTGTACAAGTTTTTTTCTTATGGTGCCTCGTCATAAAACGATTTTGTGAGACCGAAAAAAAGAAGTTTGCGAATCGAGTCTTACCAGGTATCAAAATGCTTTTAAGTCGTTTGCCCGTACACTCGCGCGACTATTAATACGGACCATAAAAAACACAATCCACTTTTTGCTTTTCCACTCCCACTAATTATGATGCGTGCAGACACATGTAACAGGTGTTACGAATTCACGATTCGACAAAGATAAAATAATTATACTGCGTGAAAAATGCAAAGTCAACTAATGTAAAACATTGAGAACGTTTATTAATTGACACGTCAATTAATAAAACGCAAATGACCTAACGTAAACAATTATGATATACATCGCTTACCAAACAATTATTTTTTGTGAGGATAATTAAATATCTTTAGGTAAATCACAGTACAATTTACAGTAGACAACTGAAAATTATGACGGAAGACGATACGTAAATGTCCAACACGTAGTCGAATTGTAATGCACTTTGTTTGATAGTGAACATAAATCACGTTTACCCGTTAGTAAGCTAGTAACTTGCGCATCAAATATTCAGAGAGAACTGTGTTCGTGTTCACCGCTGTGTCTACTCTTCTTCCGTGAAGTAATGTTGATTATCACGGGTCCCCTACTTCACGAGGGATAATAAAATATTTCAGTGAGTCTCGGTAGCTTGTATCTAAAACACATTTTCGTATTTGATACATCGAGATAATAAGATATTAATTTGTGAGTATAATTTTATATAACAAATATTTTGACAGCTAATTATCAAGATTGAGTAAATTAATACAACTTTTTAATTAAATTAAATTAAAAATAACAGCTTACAAAAATAATTTAGTTAAGCTAAAAGTTATATGAACAAAAAACTAACTCAGCTAAAAATTATGTTAGAATTAAATTAAGTTAATTGAAAGTTAAATTTGAAAAGAATTATCTTCATTAAATAGAAATCATAATATTTATAATTTTAGATTACTCTAAATAACAAAACAATATTAATAAAACAATATCATTAAATAACATTAGTATTTTATTTGTAAATTATATTTATATGAAATAACAAAGAAATATTGTTATTTATACGGAATGTATTTTTTTACAATTTTTCTCTTGTATATAGATTTTTAACTAGAGAAAAAGTTAATGAATTAAAGTTTAGTTTTTAAAATAATTAAAGTTAAACATTAACCCATTTAAAATTAATTAAGTTAAGTTAAAAGTTATTAACTTTTAATTTTAGTTTTTAACTTTAAACTTTTTAACTAGTCACTATTCAATCTTACTAATTACACATGATATCAGACTTAAAATTTCGATAAGATATATTTCGATAAGATTTATTTTTTAAATCAAATTTAATAGAGAACTCCGATTGGCATGAGAATAGGCAATATAAACAATTAAAATGCCTTATCATGGCTAGATCTTAGTGTTAATACGAGTATATACTGTGTGATTTTATTATATATACCTTTTTATTTATTTCTTAATCAGATTATATTTACACATCTCGCGCGTTTAAAAAAATACGTACATTAATCTTTTTATAAAATAATTAAATAAATCTTTTTTTTTCTTTTAACACACATATAATATAAAATTCGAACGATATGTAAAAACATATCGTTTTTGTTTTTTAACAATTTTTATTGATTCAAATGAGATATTGTTTACATATATATGCACGATTATATGCAACACTTCACAGAAACAAATATTGCGCAAATTGCTTATCGTTAACGTCAATTTTTTCAAGTACTTTGTATGTGTTAATCTTTAGATATACTGTCCTTTGTGTTATGATAACATAAAGTTCTCGCAGTTGAAACGTGTAATTTGTTAATGACAATCAAGCTATAATTTTAATATATCTACTGTCAACAAAAACAATAAAATTATTTGTTAAAAAATTAATTGACCGTCTAAATTAATTAAAGAGAGGAAGTTTATTTAAACATATAAGTATACTTCGAATAACTTTTTGGAACCTCTAATAAGGTCTATTACGGAAAAGCCTCTAATTTTATAGGACATTAATTATGATTCTTAATAAATAATTAAGAAAAATTCAGAAGATTTTAAATAAAATATAAAAATTTTTTTTAATTAAGAAAAATTTAAAATATAAATTGGAAGAATTACAAATAAAAAGAATTTTCTGTTATCATCATTTTACATAACGAGATGTATACAAGAAGTGTCTAACAATTCCATTTGACAAACAAGCATGGAAAATCAATACGTCGTGTCATTAATTCAATTATTTATACGTTATAAATATATACTCAATTGGAAAATGCAATGACGAAAGTTTCCACAAGGTTAAATTTTATTTTAAAAAAAGATGAATTATGAGGCGCTTAATGAACTCGCATTAATTAGCACGTTATGTTATTCCTGTGATATTGATAACGAGATATACGGCAGTATATTGTGCGTGACGAAGATATCGTGCCTATCTCATTGCGTTCTCACGTGATACGTTCTAGCTCAAACAAAATTAGAATCGCTTGTATTACGCAAACGTGATCATAATGCGTGACGAAAACAGTATGAGGTCGGCCAGTAAATAAATTGCTTCGCGTCCTTTTATGACGCGCGCGATTATTTATTTTTGACAAACTGCAGATGTAACATAGACAAACGATGAACGTAACAGATGTGAAAGGATACGATGCCAAGAGGATCGCTGAGTAACTATGCCAACAATCTGGCTCTTTGACAGAAAGATGCGTTCTATATATTTTAACCGTGTCAATGAGCGGTACATAATATGTACCAGTTATGCGATTCAAAAAATTCATTTCGTTATTTTAAGATTCTCGCAACTATAATAGTAAATTTTTGTGAACCCAAGTCAGCAGCTTATTTGACTCAGAAGCTATGTTACTTGTTGTCAATAATGTAATGTTTATTAACTTTGTAACTCTGATAATGAAAGTATAGGCAATTTAAACCTCAAAAGATGTTATATCTTAAAGAAAGAATAATTAAATAATCCATCAAATTTGCATTTATTTAAATGTTACATTTAAATAAACACATATGCCATTTAGAATAAGACCAACTGTTGCTCATTAAATAAACTTTCTGAAGATTATATATATTTATAAAGATTAAAGTCTACAGGAAGTTAAAACAGATAAAAATAAATGTTATCTGGAAATTTAATATTTCATTAAAAGGCATTATTGACGTAAAATTTATCAGATTACTAATTCGCACTTCTTATTGTTAATTAAATTGGATATCAAACCGACAATCAAGCAAAAATGATAAAAAGTATAATAAGATAAAGAGTTAATACTCGATAAAAAAAATTTATAAATTGAGAGAAAAAATTACTAAATTTTGATAAATATTTGTTTAAATAGTTACAATAAAATATTCACTAACGGTATTTACGCGATAAGAAAAAATAATAAATTAAATTAATTAGTTCTTGTACTAAATAAATATTTATTTACATTTATATATTTTATATAAATATTTTATATAAAATATATAAATTATTCAAACAAATATTTATTAAAATTTAGTAATTTTTTTTTTTCAATATAAAATTAAATATAAGTATATATATTTTTGTATAATCTCTATATGTATAGAAAAAATAATAAGAAAAATAATTGAAAAATATTAGAAAAATAACAGCCTTTCTTTATAAAAAGTAAAATTGTGACGTTATACGACATTCTATATACATTATACAATATTCTTTGTATAATTTTATACATCATATATAGGCAATTTTTTCTCATTTCTTCGAACTTTATTTTTTATAAAAAATAATGCAAAAAATTATTTTCAATTCTATATATTTTATACATAGTATAGGTATATATATTTATTTATGTTTAAATTTGATTATACAATATAAACATTTTTACTTGAGAAGTAGTTTTTTAAAATGTGAAAGATGTTGTTCACAAACTATATTTATTACGTCAGTTTCTTGTGTCTACAGCATTTAATTAATTTTCTGTTACAAACAAATGACAAGCATATTTCCAGATCTGAAGACAGCTGATTTATTCGTAAATATACGTCATTTTTGAAGATGATACAAATTGTTCAAACAGTGTAATTACGATAAAATATCTTTTAACAAATCAATATTTCGCAGAAACAAATTATATTTTTGATATGATAGTTTTGATTAAACACTTTTATTTTTCTTGCATTTAGTTAGTTTCTTCAGAAATCTAATAATAGATTATCGTTTTAAACCACAGAACATAAAGACATAATCTCTCGTTCTTACATAATAAAACGATTGTAAATTCGCGCGTCATAAACGATAAATCTTGACGCTACTGCACTATCAATACTAAATAAATAAAAACGTCTAATATCATATTGAAAACAAGGCTCTAATCGTACTAGGATTTTTTTGGTTAAAATATTTTTCAAAAAAACTTCCTTAATTTATAATATACATATAGAGTACTTTGCACACATACACGTGCACGTATAATATTAATAAAATATAAAATATAATAAAACTATATAATATATAAAAATAATAAATTAAAATTTTAAAATTAATGATTTTTCAACAGCAACTATAAAAGCTAATTTTTCAGTTCAATTTGCAGTTTAAAAGCCTGAAAACTTCTGTAAAAGTTAATTAAACATAATGGAAGCTGCAAAGTTCAAACCGGAATTCCAGCAGACATCGGGAAAAGTCCGGTGGGGCCCCCGCATGACGACGTCGATATTCAGTCGACTCCGGTCGCTCGAGAAAATCGGCTCGCGTCTGTCGCCGCTCACGCAAACCGCCCGTGATAATGTGAAAGAGCGATTAATACTCGTATATTCTCGGTCCTTCAGTTATACAAGTATCCAACAACAACGTCTTTTATAGTTTAGTGATAATCGTCAACGCGCGTTAACCCCGACGTTGTTCCTTTCTTTCGATATTGCTTTAAAAATTTGAGCTCTAATTAATATTTCCATGATCAATACTAATGCAATCGTTTCGCGAAACTCGATTTTATGCTACGTAGCTTTCTCTAAAGTTGCGCTACGTTGCACGTGATACACGTGTACAGAATATTTTACTTAGCGCACAGCAATTCGCGCGGTGTTACATATCATCGTTCATGGTCAGCATACGGTGTTATTCAACCTGTCGCCGATCGTAGCTTATAATACATCGTATTAAAGATATTGCATGAGGTATTATAAGGTGTTTCTAAAATTAGTGACCGTTTTTCAAAAGTATATTTCACTTGTGTTGTGCTAATTCAAAAATGTAAACATATATTCACAAGTGCTTCAATACCAAGTACAATCTTATACACAGTTCCGCATTTCAGGGAAAATACTGGAAATAATTTTTTGGAAATATTCCTAATCTTATCTTCTTTTCTGAACAAGTGTGGATTACTCTGCTATGTCTATTCATTCGTTCATAAATGAATCTTTGATTTTAAAATTAGAATGACGGCATGTCATAATGTTAATATTAATCGCGAAACTAAACATTGATGCTCAAATAAATTAAAATTATATTTACCGCTTAAGATTGTATTCGAACATTTTTTCGGTACTGAAGCATTTTCATATGTTATATATTTTTGAATTATAATAATTAATAGAGGTTTCTTAAAATAGAACAATGTCAAGAATTAAAGAGTATTAAGCCAAGCCGCTAAATATAGTTTATAATATTAAATAACAATTATATGAATACACAAATGTTTCGATCTATTGGTTGTCCTCAATGTGTACCATTGAAATTTTCAAGTCTCACTAGTTACATTACAATACATATCCATCTGTACAAATTATGAAATTAATGAAACGAAAAATATAAAACATCTGTTCAAAATCAAATTCGCAGTCAAAATTAATAAAGTCACATTTGACCGCTAAGAAAATATTTTAATTCCAAGTAACAAACGTGTTTCTAAAAATATTTTTAAAAAATTTGAAAAACATTTTGAAAAACATTAAAAATAATGGGTTAATTCCTCTTATTTATTTTATTAAAAAACGTTTATTTTAATATTTATCAAATAAATATTTTTAAAACATCTTAAAAATGTTTTTAAAACATTATGAAACATTTATTTGATATTTAAAGGATACATTTTTTCAAATGTTGAAATAAATTTTTTTCAACGTTAAAAAATGTCCTTTCATTAAAATGGATTTTTTAATGAAATAAAGAAGATTTATTTTTAACGTTTTTAAAAATGTTTTAAAAATATTTTTTAAAACATTATTAAAAACGTTACTTAAATTATGGCTTGATTTTATGTAACAAATATCGATCAACTGGGATTATGTCAAAACTATAACTGTGCCTCCTACAAGACCTTAATGTATGTGAGACAGTCAAACAACTAGTTTACATGATTTTTCCAAAAACAGATTAGAAATAGAGACATATTCGATGTAGTATTGATAGAAATGAAAACGGAATCAATTTTTCATTTAGTATGATGAATAGATACATTTCTATAGTTTCTTATTTTATAAATATCTTACATTCAAAAAATATTGTCACGTATATTCTATACATATATTCTTCACGTACAATTTTCATTATATAAAATACAATATTTTACTATAATTACTATAATTTTGTTAATATTGTATAAATAGGCCACAGACTTGATCGTGCTTTTTTTTCTTCCTAAAAACGAAAATTCAGAAATTTTATGTTATAGTGATTTCTCTCTCAGATAATTAATGCCTTTTAATAGAGGAAAATATATGTTGTAAGAGTGAAAAAAAGAAAAAAAATTACATCTCCACCATCATTTACCGTAAATTAGTTAGGCATAATGCCAACTATTAAATCAAATTGATTGTTACCTAACGCTTAACTCTTAGACTTTACGACAACTTTATGAGCCATTGCACTGCTTGGCAAATTCTAATGTGTTTTGCAATAGATCGTAATAGCCAATGAATTCAGATTCTCGTACTTTACAACACACAATATGAAAGAGAAGTAAAAGTAAAAATATAAGGATCCCACTTTAACATAAGATTTATATCATAATGTCAAAGTAATCATAAATCAAATTGTACTGCGAAATGTATGGAATAAACTTGCAAACATTTATATCTCTTCAAACGTTACACAGACTAAGAAATGCATTGTGATAATTCGACGATCGTGATAGAAAAACTGAAGCAATAGTACGAATACATAATTGGAAAATTTGTATTAAATTTAACATATATTGCATGTCCCAAAATGGTTCACTCAAATTTTTGTGTTAATTTAACACAAGATAAATATATTAGAAAGTAAGACAAATTATGTACAAAATTAATACAATAAATGTAACTTTAATAAAAGTTCAAAAACAAATTGTGGAAGCATATTTCTTTGATAAAATTAACATTTTATAATATGTTGATATGTACATTTTATTCATTTATCTTGGAATTAACGTTTCTAAAACTACATTACTTTTATGTTATTTATTTATTTATCCATAAATTGTATTATCATATTTTGTCACTAAGAAATGTTGAATATTAATTTGACGCAAAATATTAAAAAAATCACATTGTGTGTAAAATTAACACTCGAGTATATTAAAAATTCAACACAAAAATTTTTAAAACGACCATTTTTAACATAAAAACAAAATGTTTTTTACTTTGTAATATAACTGATAATAACTATGTAGTATAACTGACAAACAAAACGTGTTTTATCTTATATAACAAAGAGAGATAATAAGAAAGAAAAAAATTGTAGAAAAGTCCAACCAACTCGACGTACGAAACCAATAACAACAGAAGATGTTGATCATTTCGCTTGCAAATTGCTGTCTGATTGTATTACTGATAATTGCAAACGAAGCCATCGCAAATCCCATTTTACGAAAGGATGAAGAATTCACTATTAGAATCGTCCACACGAATGACATGCACGCGAGGTAATTTTATTTTTCATTATTAGAATAAAAAAATGTATTATTTAAAATATATTTCTCTTTCTTCTCACAAAATAAATATATAATTGTGCGAACTTGATTGGGTTTCAAGGAAATTAATTGTGTTTCCTTTAAATAATTGAATTACATTATGTTTGCCCTTCGTGCGGTTCGTTTAATACAATTCAATTCTGTATCACGCTAACGACAATTATCACCACCAAGCTAATCACAAATGTAAAAATAGTTAATTACATTCCATACCCACGTGTCAATTAGAATATTGCTTATGTGATGCTGTTTATCGAGACAATTTCCTTGTTTCTCTGACATTATAATTTATGTAATTAAATCATCTAGGAAATCGCCTTTGAGAGTTTCTCATGTAATATTTAAGATTCGAGGAGACGTCGCAATTATCGACGTCGTGCACGCCAGCGGACTCCAAAGCTGGAAAATGTTACGGAGGTTTCGCCAGAATCGCCACTTTGGTCCGTCAAGCGAAATCCGAGTGGCCCTCGACGATCTTCCTGAATGCCGGCGACACTTATCAAGGCACCGCGTGGTATAGCATCTACAAGTGGAAGGCGGTCACTTGGTTCATGAATCTCTTGGCGCCAGACGCTATAGTAAATATTATATATACGGAAAGAGCAGTTTCTAAAAATTGTCTACAGTTTCTAAAGTATCTAAAGAACAGTTTCTAAAGTATCTAAAAATTTAGCTGAATACAAATTTGAAAATAATTTTGTCAGACCATCAAAATAATTATGTAGGACTCTCAAACTGGCTACTAAAATGTCAAAGCTTTATGCAGCATACTTGAAAAAATCCTTCATAATTATTTTAATGGTCAAACAAAATTATTTTAAAAAATGTACACAAAGAAGGCGGGCAAATGAAAGTGCAGTACTGAGGTGCGTTGGTTTAATTTTAAACAGTCTTGAAGTGGCTACATTAAATAAATACAAATATTTCGATTCTATTTCGACTCATCCTCAATGTCATCAAAACAGAGACGATCAAACAATTTGAAATAAAGTCCTAAAATGTCTCATACTATTGGAGTCCAATGTTATTATACAAAGATCTGACAATGAGTGCTACGTCCACTATGGTTGTATTGATTGGAAATAAATATTTAAATTAATTAAACAAAGCGCAAAAAAATTAAACGTCAATAATTTTGTAAAATTGAATTTTCGTTAAAACATTCAAATAAGAACTCAGCAATAATCTCTGTTTCTATTCTCTCCACATAAGATAAAGACGGAGATAATTTATATTTAAAACGGAGACATACGCGTGTAAAGATTCCGTGTCTGATTGTAAATTTAAGCTTTAATCTTTTTGTTTCTTAATGTGTATTTCTGATACTAATCTTTTGTCTAAGACTTTCATTGTCCATTATCTTTATATTATTCCAATTAAAATCATGAGAATAACTCAGACTGTGTTAATCATAGAATGTGTTACAGTTTCTTTTAATACGATTTCTGTGTTCAGAAATTATATCAAAATGTTCAAATCTGTATTTAGCTATAATAAATTTTTAGATACTTTAACAAAACTGTGTACTTTTAAGCAAAGCTTCAAAAATATAAAAATATTTAAAAAGCTAAACATTTTTTGCTACTTTATTTACTATTGTAATTAAATTATTATAATAATACAGTTTCTGCACTGCTTTAAATATTGCAAATCATTCTATAAAATAATTATTAATGTAAATAATATTTACAAAAGAAAACCAAGCGAATCTCAATATTCAAATAAGATAGTTTCGCGCGTCATTATATTCATTAAATTCTGACAGAGTTTGGGCAACCACGAGTTCGATGACGGTATCGACGGTTTGATACCTTTTATAGAAAATGCCTCGTATCCCATCTTGACGACAAATCTGGATCTTAGCGAGCAACCGAATCTAGCCGCCACGAAATTGAAGAACAGCACAATTCTCGAAGTAAACGGCAAAAAGATCGGCGTGATCGGTTACCTGACGAAAGAAACGAAGATCTTATCGTCCACTGAGAATGTAATTTTCAAAGATGAAGTGGAATCAATTCAGGAAGAAGTTAAGAAGTTGAAGGAGCAGGGTGTCGACATTCTTATTGCTCTGGGTCATTCAGGCTTCGAGACCGATAAGAAGATCGCTCGGGAGGTCGAGGACATTGATCTGGTAATTGGAGGTCACACAAATACCTTCCTTTATCGCGGTAAAGCGCCGGATGTTGAAGCACCAGAAGGTTTTTACCCTACGGAAGTGCTGCAAAAAAGCGGCAGAAAGGTCTATGTTGTACAGGCATACGCATATACCAAATATCTGGGTAATTTCTCCGTGAGTTTCGACATTAAAGGAGAAGTAACGCATATAGAAGGAAATCCGATTCTTGTGGACGCCAGCGTGGGGCAGGTAAATTTTCGAAAAAGTACAAAAATTGCTCGAATGAAAAACCATAATCCAAAATTAAGTTAAATAAATTCTAACAGAAGAAATAAAAAATGCAAAATATAATGTAAATTTATAACACTATAATTACTCAAGAATATAATGTAAAGCAGACATATAACATTAACAGATTATTTCCATGATATTAAAAAACATTAAATATTCTTGGAATATTAATAGTAATACTATTTTAATTTTTAACAATATTCGTATAATCTTGTATAATTCTAATATTGTGCGTTTACAAAGATTACGCGAAAACATATTTAATACATATTCTTCAAAAATACGATATGAGAACTAATGATATTGATTAATATCGTTTCTTACAGGCGGAAGATATTGTGAGATTGATAAACGAGAAAAGAGGTCCCATCGACGATTTAGAACAACAAGTGATCGGAAAGACACGAGTACTTCTAGATGGGGACAGCAAGAAATGCAGACGACAAGAATGCAACATGGGAAATTTCATCTGCGATGCTATAATCGATTACGTAAGATAAATTGATATAACACTTTCTAATAATTGACGTTGCAAAATATTCTTGAAGATTGATGTGTTTTTTTTGTCACAGTACGCCGAAGAATATTTGAATAATGATGGCTGGACGGATGCAGCCATCGCGGTGCAGAATAGCGGCAGCATCAGAACATCCATCACCAGAAACAGAAACGATCAGGTTTAATTAATATGGATTTTCTTGTTAATTTTCATACAGCACAGAATACAATATAACATTTCAACAATATTGTAATATTGCAGCAACATTGCAACATTTCAGCGACATTGCAGAAACATTATGAAGTTGCTGCAACATTGCTAGAATGTTCTGTATTATGAGTTTGCACTTCTCGCAAACCTTAATTATTGTAAAATTATTTACTTATTAGGTCACTCGAGGAGACATCATAAGTGTTCTGCCCTTCGGAAACGTCATCGTCAAAGCTTCCATGACAGGAGAACGGCTCCTTTCCATGCTAGAATGGAGCGTTCATAATCTTGACAATTCAACTTCTACCGGGAATTTATTCGGCGCTTTTCTACAATATTCGGGATTGCAGGCAATTTGTTTAAAGCTCAATCTATTTATTTTAAAAGAGAATTATGTTCACTCTTTTATAAACATTATTAATTTTCATAACTTTCACTTAATGATTACTTGAACATCAAAAATGTTATTTATTTTACTTCGTGTGTACTATTTCGTTAAAGATAAATTTGTGTGATTTACAGGTAGTCTATGACATGAGTAAATCACCAAATTCAAGGGTAGTTTCGGTTCAAGTGCGATGCGCAACTTGTCAAATACCAGAGTACACTGAACTCCAGAAGAACGTTACCTACAATGTTCTTCTAAACGATTTCCTCGCAAAAGGCGGAGATGGTTTTCACATGATGGAAGGTCTTGAAACAGTCTCCCTTGGTATGTTCATATATTAACCTTTTACTCCACGAAATTTTTGGTGAAAATTTTTCTCAGAATTTTTCATACAATTTTTTCAAAATTTTTATATATTTGTCAGAATTTCTAAGTTAACTGGGCTGAATAAAAGCCAATTAATTCATTTTATCTTTTAAAAACTTTATATTAAATATTAAAATACACTGAATCTCAACTTCATGAAGATATTGAAATACACTATATTTCAAAAGATTCTTATACAGTTTTAAAAAAATAAAATTAGCTAAATGGGATTTATTCAGGTATTTTATTATTATATAATTTCATAACTTTTTAAAAAACTTCTCAATTTTTTTATACAAATTGGAACACATCAATGTTCCCTAATAGCACAATATTAGCAAATTTATCGCAATATTAATACATCCTTAATGTAAATACATTGACGCAATATTACTCCAATATTGCACCTATAAATTGTACTACTAGGATTAAGAAAATTTACATCTTTTTTGAGAACTCTGTATATATATATATATATATATA
>QKQZ01055368.1:0-26702 GCA_003595255.1 Solenopsis fugax | reverse complement strand
GACCGTCGCCGTCGTCGCGCCGTGTCGTGTGTACGTTGGTGTATGTTTCCCCCATCCGGCTGTGTGTGCGTCTGTGTGTTGTGTACGCCGTGCGCGCAGGAGCGTGCCGAGCGCGAGAGGGCCGGGCGTTTACGAATGCCTCCTGAGATTTGCTCGTGTCGCTTGAAATTTTTAACAGTTTTCGTATTCAAAGCGGGACAGATGCATGTGTATTCGAGCGTTGCGAAGAGAGAAAGGTTCGGAATTCAGGAAGCACGAGCGACAGATTTATGTAAACTGTTGAAAACAACGTACTTCGTACAGATTTCTAATATACTTTTATTCTCAGTATTGGGTAAAAACTATAGTTAAAAACTTAAATAATAAAATTTAAAAAATTAATAATTACTTTTAACTTGACTAACTTAATTTTAAATGATTTAATTTTTAACTTTACCTAGTTATTTTTGAAACACACAAACTTTGATTTATTAACTTTTTTCTTAAATTAAAAATTTATCTATGTAAAAGAAAAATTATTAAAAAATACATTGTTATATAAAAATAATATTTCTTTGTTATTTTATATAAACTTAATTTACAAATAAAATATTAAATTTGTTTGATGACATATTATAATTGTTTTGAGTAATCTAATTTCAAAAAATTCCGAATTTCTAATTTAAAATGAATAATACTTTTCAAAATAAACTTTTATCTTAAGTTTAAATTAATTTAATCTTTACTTTTAATTGAATTAATTCATGTAACTTTTAATATAACTAAATTAATTAATCAACCTTGATTATTCATATTGATATCATATTCATATTGAAGCCGTTTTGCCATATTTAATGTAGGCTAAAAATTATATTACAAATGTGTCAAAGCTCAAAATTATACAAGTCTTATTTTTTAGCATTGTTAAATAATTACGATTTAATCATGTATAATTAATTGAAAACATAAAAATATAAAGTGAGTAAAAAGTATTCGTACACAGGATATTTTTTAAACCCTTATTTTTAGAATCATTAAATTATGTCTGTTCTTTTCAGTTGAATTTTTTGTACTGTTCATCTTTTCTCTTTACATTGGCGAGTTTAGCTGAAAAGAACAAACCTAATAAGAGTTAGCGATCTAATATAGTAAATAAAAGTACCTTTACTTCCTGCGAGTTATCTCTAGGAAACGTTTTATCAAAACAGAATTTTCTTTTAAAATTTGAATAAAATTATGCATTTCATTGAAATAAAATTGAATTAATTATCGTTCCTGAGCATTCCCTTTATATCTTTCAAGAAATGTGCAAGAGAGAGGGGAGGGGGAGAATTGAGAAAGCGCAAATGCGAAGCTCAAAACAAATGTAAAGATATTTTTAAGTAGAAATGATGGAGATTTGTTCTTTAAATATCTTTTACAAGAGTTTTACAAAAAGTATCGAGTGATAAAATAAATTACCTGTACACCTTTACAGAAATTTAATGGCAGCATTAAATTAGATAGTAATGAATTATTTATTTTGAATACTAATCACTGTTATTAGTGCTTCTAATACTCAAACTAAATAATTAATCACTGTGCAAAAAAAAGTATCAAATATTAGTATCAAATTCAAAGTAATATATAATAATAAATTGAGTGTTAAAGCAATATGTGAATAATACAATTAAAAAATGCCACATTAAAAAATTCTTATTTTTGAAAATATTATTTTTGAACTTATCTTTTAGATATTTTTTCCTCTCAGCTCATGAAAAGTATTATTGACTAATGAAAAAATATATTTTTTTATAAGACTGTACACAATTATTTATGTAACAAGTTATATCTGTTTAACATTATACAATCTCATTTCCATATTTAATATTTCAAAAATAAAGTTATTTTTAAAACAAGAATTTTTTTCTTCTTCTGTGTCCCAATTTTACTGTCAAGTGTGGAGGCCTGTATTAAATTTCTGTAAGTTTATATTTTGCGTGTTCGATGTTTTCAAATTTCTAACAAATCAAGATCGCCATCAAGAGATTTACCATCCTCATCGCGTCCCTGGCGCTACGACGCACACGCGGCGGGTAAACGTGTCACGTACGCGGCCGTCGTGTGAGCACGCGATACCGGCTGGCCATCGTGGAAGGGAATTAAAGTTATGCGCACAAGCAGTGCACGCGAACATTCGGCGGCCATGACGGCCTGGTTGGCGGAGCGGCCGACTTTGACCGAAGGAACGCGGAACCGACCGACCATCATTCCGCGCGTTCAACGAAAGACTCGTGGCGCCACGTTCGAATGCTTCAGAAAGCCATGACAATGTCGCAGGTATAATCGTACAAATTAATGCCGCCGAAAACTTGCCAACACTTGAAAATTCTCCGCTCGCTTGCAATCACGAGCTGCACGAATACGTTTAATTAAACGTCACTCTATGTGAAAATTTGTTAAATTTGTAAATAAGCTAACTAATAAACTAAAAAGATTAATGTGTTTATCGCTACCGTACATATTTTACGCTTCGCGTTTGATTTACTTTCAAATTTTATTACTTGCGGATTAATTTATTTCAATTATTTTGTCATATAGAACATCCTCGTTATTGATAGACTATAATGTAAAAATATAGCGGACAAAAATATAAAAATATTTTCAGTGAATATAGATTCTAACGAGATCTAAATGGATCGATATATGTCGAAGACTGATTAAGATCGATGAGATTTTCATTTATTGTCAGCAGTTAGCAGAAGTGAATAATAAGCCAAACGTGAATTTTTAAAAATACTTAATTTTTCACGTCAAAATGTAAAAAATATTTTCTCTAAAATCAATTTGTAAAAAAAAACTGTCCCATATTTAAACTCTGTACTATTTATCTACTTACTCTAAGATTTATATCACAACTAGAAAGTGATAAATGTAAATTTGTATACTTTAAAAGCCACTGATTTTTAAATTTTAAATATATTCTATATTTTAAGAGTATTACTACTCTTATGAATGGAATTGACATTTTTCTTTCTGATAAATAACAAATTATTAGATAATTGTGATCTATAATATATGTGACGTTTAGATTAATACATATACAATATATAGACATAAATACGATATATTTTTAAATAGGAGCGAAAAACAATTTAAATATTTTCTTTGGAAGAATGGAACGGAGCACAAAGTGGAAACAAGAAAATAGAATCAATTCTTTTGAAAGATAGTTCTATTTCCATTTGATGTTCTGTACAAATAATCCCAAAAACAATATTTCACTCTTGTAACAAACATAAAAATATTTTTAATATATGAAACATCAAAAATGGAATTTCATTAAGGAATAAACTTTCTTATGTTGAAAAATGTTGTACAAACATGTTCGTTGTTTATAAATTTACTCTTTTATATAAATCGTAAATATGTATATAAAGATTTTCTTCTCTCGGTTAACAGACTATATATTTCTATTGCTTAGAAATAAATGCTTTTGCTGATTACATGTACACTCAATGTACATTAGGCATTTCAAAGTAGGACTTGAAATTTACTTCCGCTAGATTCAGATTTCGATGTTGCGGATCACTCTCACGCATCTGCAGCATCGGAAATTTAATTCTACCGAAATTACATCAGTTTCCATTACCCTTCAATCGTAGTATAGACAATTTAAGAGATGGAATGTTTCGTCGTGTGTACTCCATCAAATTGTGCTTTAAAAAAATAGAATATTGTTTGTACATAAACAGCTTCCCGTCGATCTAACCAGCGATCTATAGCTTCGAAACTAATATTTCATAATTTCCTCCACCGCCGCGCTAATGTTACGAGCACTGATACCGTACTTCTCAAGTAATACCATTGGCGGACCGGAACGTGGTACCTCCAACACTGCCAGCTTCTTTACCATTATGTCTCTTTCCATAGCCACCGCAGATTGAACGGCCTCTCCCAAACCTCCCTGTACGTAATGGTCTTCAACAGTGATGATCCTACCGCCGACTTCTTTGGCGTTCTTTATGATAGCTTGTGCATCAATGGGTTTGATAGTGAACGGATCCATTACACGAATATTGAGCCCAACTTTGGCTAATTCGTCGGCCGCCTTGAGTGCCTCGTGCAATGTTACACCGGCACCGATCACAAGCACTTTATCCTTAGCGGAAGATCTCACCACTTTGGCTTTACCGATGGCCAGCGGTTCGTCATTCTTATATAAAATGGCCGTAGCAGGACGAGAAGTACGAATGAAGCAGATGCCTTTGGTGTTGGCCGCCAATTCGACGGCGCGCTCCGTCGATACGGCGTCGCTAGGGTAAAAGATGGTAGAACCTGGGATCGCGCGGAACATCGCGATATCCTCTAAGCCCATCTGCGAGGGTCCGTCCTCGCCGATGGATACACCGCAATGCGAACCAACAAAGTTTACATTCGTCTGAGATATCGCACCCATACGGATCTATAACAAAAGTTAATTGTGTATTTATCTATCTCTTCATTAGTGTCGATAATTTTAATGAATCTGCACCTTACCTGATCGAAAGCACGCGTGAAGAACGTCGCAAAAGCGGACACAAATGCGATGGTACGATCTCTGCAAGAGGCACCAATAGCGACACCCACAACATTCTGCTCAGCAATGAATCCTTCGATAAATCTAGCTGGATCAACCGCTTTTATCTTATCGGCATAAGTGGAATTCTTTGTATCACCATCCAGAGCTATGATACGAGGATTATTCTGTGCCAGCTGAAATGAAACAATTAAAAGATACCATTTTTTGAGAATGTATTTTGTTAGGATACAAACGTTATAAATATCAAAAATGTACGAACCTTGGCAAGAGCCGTGCCGTAAGCCAATCTAGTAGCTACTTGTTCGCCTTTTTTATAATTTGGAGGTGAAGCTAATGCAACGTTTTTGATATTTACAATGGGAGCATCATCTATAAGTGGCTTTTGTGGATGCAGGCCAAGAGGTCCAGAGTTCTTCAAAAGTCCATTCAAATGCTGTAATATAAATAAAAAAATTTATTATAAAAATTTAAAAAAATTATCAAATTCTTATTGTTATTATCAAAATTTGATATTAATATTAATGTACCTGAATAATTTCAGTCGCCTTATTACCCAGAGGTTTGCCATGCCAGTTTTCCAAATCTTCGATTTCAGGGAAGTTCTTGCCCTTAAAAGTCTTAGCTAAAATGGCAGTGGGACGTCCTTTTGTATTTTGCGCTTCATGGAATGCCTAAAATAACACAGCTTCTTTAGCATATATTTAAATAAACACAATTATTTTGATTAATATAACTCTGATGTACCTTCGCTAATTCTTCTACGTCATGACCATCTACAACTAAGGCATTGAATCCGAAGGCCTCTAATCTTTTGCGGTAAACCTCCATATTATGTTGCAGCGAGGTCGGTTCGCTTTGTCCAAGACGATTGATGTCAAAAATAGCACAGAGATTGTCTAATTTGTAATAAGACGAAAAATGGAGAGCTTCCCAGATGGAACCTTCAGCTGCTTCTCCGTCGCCAATTAAACAGTAAACACTGAAAGGTAAATAAATGTATAGAGAAAATGTTATCA
The DNA here is from genome assembly GCA_003595255.1 of Solenopsis fugax. Classification (NCBI taxonomy): domain Eukaryota; kingdom Metazoa; phylum Arthropoda; class Insecta; order Hymenoptera; family Formicidae; genus Solenopsis; species Solenopsis fugax. Next base: position 21,146 of record QKQZ01055368.1, on the reverse strand, counting down.
AAGAGAAGAAAGCGGATTTAAAGCAATTTAAATGATTTAAATATATTATGATATATTAAATATATTTAAATTGTAATATATATTATATTATGATTTAAATATCATGATATTTAAATAATTTAATATATTATAATTAAATCATTTATATTATAATGTATTAAATTTATATTATAATACAGATGGATTCATAATTTATTGACTAGATATTAAATAATATACCGGTAACTGGCTTTATCGTAATTCTTTCCAACGTAAGCCATGCCAGCTGCAACTGAGAGACCTTGTCCTAGTGAACCGGTTCCTACGTCTACAAAATTAAGCCTCGGGGTAGGATGTCCTTCCAGATCGCTATCGATTTTTCTCAAATTCAGTAGCTCGCTGGTTGGGAACAAGCCTGCTTCCGCCCATGCTATAATAAAATATAAATGTAAAACAAGTGTATATCATAAAATTTATTATTCAAAAATATCGACAAATATTAAAACAAATTATAATAATATTATTGAATTAATTCTAATTAAAATATATTAAAATATTTAATAATTTCAGTGATTAAATCAAATTAATGATGTTAATAAAGTACAGAAAAAAATTTAGTAGCAGTAAATTTACCTGCGTAGAGGATTGGAGCCGCGTGACCTTTACTGAGGACAAACCTATCACTGTTCGGATCACGTGGTGCTGATACTTTGAACCGCATTGTATGAAAGAACAGAACGGACATAATTTCGGCCATGGACGCACATGATGTCGGATGCCTATTAAATGAAATATAAATCAATATAGGATTAAATAAATCCGAATAATTAACTACAGTTACAGTAACTATATTTGAAGAATAATTGGCTCCAGATAGTAAAAAAATTACAAGCGATAATTCTTTCTGAATATTGGTTCACACCAGCGATAATTCCGTTCACGTAATCGAACGATATCTGTTTTTTTCTAAAACCATTTTTTGTCGTCATGGCAAGGTCAGACTATCAACAGTGTCGGAAAATATCCTATCTTTGAATATACATTCTCCTTCTCAAGAAGGGTCATAGAAATAACATCGCGATATTCAGGAATGTGTAAACATTATTACAAAATATGTTACAAAATTTATCTTCTATCACCATGTTATATGTACAATAAAATCTCATTTAAACATTTTATTTAAACAAAGTCACTTCTATCTTTTATTATCTTCTAAATGTAATTACATTAAAATATGGTTAAAGAACACAGAATTAAATAACGCAGTACATTTTTTTTTACTAAAAAATAAAAACAAATAAAGTTCAAGTTTCACTATTCATTACATTTGAAAAAAATCGCCTCAAATTTATCACAGAACCTACCACAGTACAATAGTGATTTTATACCTTGTATAACTTCTTTATTATGCGGCTTAAAGATTAAAGGTACATTATTAAGATAAAATAAAGATAAAATATAACAGTAAGAGATGAAATATTATGTCTGGGTAAGGAAAAACGTGATGTCCATGAACGAGAAAAATACGTTAGCTAATTACAAATGTAATTTACAATCTCGTACCCGCTCTTTGATGCTTCAGTCGCTTGCACGCACTCAATACGCAGCTTATTTGCGAGATCCTGGAGTTTTTCTATGTTCGTATCTCGAACCATCGTGAACTGAATACACACCCAAGTTCTCTGAGACTGTCACGACAATGAACGTTCGATCGCGACTGCCAGCGAGACGAGTTTCGGCAAACGAGCCGGCTGCGCGCGATTATCTCCCTACCTCTTCGACTCGTCACAACGACGACGAGTACGACTACGACGGTGACGATGGTGGTGACGATGACGACAATATATAGAGCAAATATATAGGGTGTCTCGAAACGTATTAACGCGAAGAGCGAACGTGCTATATCAAACAGTTTTCTCCTCTTCAATATTTAAAAACATATTGTCTTTCAACTCGAATAAATGCTTCCACTTTGATTGTAATTTTTACTTGTATTTGTAATACTCTTTAACAATGCTACATGTATTCACGTATTCTTCTATCTTGATCATCGTTTCCAATTATTTTCGGAGTTTTTCGTGATTCGAAACCCTGAAAACGTGTGAAAAATCAGAATCTTAGCACCTTATTTCCGCCAATTTTATTACAGGTAGTCATTCAGCCGTTCAGCGATTCACATATGTAAATACATTACAGTAAAATTCCGCAGAACGTTCGCCATATGTAGCGAACTTCATTTGCATACCAGCGATTCAAACGTAGTACTCAAGGTAGTACTCATTGTCAGATAAACGTAGTACCTTACGTAAGAGCTCATCTGTTATTTGATTTTTCAAAATGATAAAAGAAAATCAAGAAATTTAACAAAATCTTCGTACATCCTAGATAAATTTTGATTTGAAAGATACAATTTTTTCGTGCTCTTCGTAATTAACTCTACCTTAATAAATTCCTTGCTTTTTATACCAAAATTAACGTTAATCTTTTCCGAGTCATCAATATTTCCGAGTCATTCGAGTTGTGTGCACAAAGAATAATTTATTAGAAAACCTGCTACCATCATATTCATATTTCCTTCGATTTACGTGACCTCGAATGCAAGCGCATGACTCCTTCATTTCTTACCTAGTTCTCATAATCGTCCACACACACACACACACACACACACACATACACACACACATACACACACACACACACACACACAGAATAAAAGACATAAAATGACAATCATCGCGAAAGGATATTATTCAAGTCGATATTCTTGCAAGATATATGGCAAACTTTTTCCTTTATCATTAGAAGTTTATTTTTATTTTTTTAGTTTATTATTTAAAATGTACATTAACTATGAATTACTAGTAAATACTGCTCGTGTTTACAAAGTAATAAGAAATATTAGGAACCAGACCAATTAAATGAGCTCAATATAATAGATGTTTACGTGCTCGATCATTTCGAGGGGCTCCTCTATCTCTCAGCCCCTTTAAAATAGTTTTCACGGTTTTTTATAATATTTTGAACCGTCTCCGAAATGTAGGAATGGAGACAGACTTTATAAACACCCTGTATATTAAATATTTATTAATTATAAACGTAATAGGTAATAATGTGTAATATTGTAATACATTAAATCTATGCAATCACGTGAACGTAGTTGTACGAGTGTGGGAGTGTAGTAATAGTAATGAATGTTGGTTGTACTACAAGGTTAATCTACAATAAAGTAAAAATATCCTATAATGCGTGAACACGTGACAAAGTCTTCTCATAAGTTCTCTCTTACAACCAATGCTGTTGTAAGCGTGGAAAATAAAATTCAAGCGCCTTTTACAACACACTTTGCAACCAGTAATAGCGACTTACAATTGCTACCTCTCTTACATTTTACAATCACATTTACGCAATTGTAAAATAGGTTTAAATTAGTCTTTTTCAATTTTTAGTTTTAAAATAATATCATTTCGATCAGTAGAGTAATAAATCATCAAGTCCTTCACTTCCTAATTCTTTCATTTCCTAATTTTGGTGAAATTGTGAAAAGATTAGAAACGTGAATCACTGAGCGCGCTCAGTTGAAAAAAGAATTAATAAACTAGTAATTTCTTAAATTAGATAGCCGCTAAAGACATTCCGGCAGCAACAATAGATAAAGAGATAAAGAGTGGTGAATATGTGAGTGAATTTTAAAATTTAGCTTAATACGTGCGATGTAATATAAGTAACAAATTACGCGTCACGCAAACAAATTAGTAATGCAAGTTGAAAAATATGATACTAAAAACAATGTAATATCTGGATCCCTATTCTTGAAAACATGCAAATAATTTTCGTATACGAAAGTGGCAGAATAGCCAATGAAATTATTCAATGGTATTCTCCCATTGGCTATTTTGCCACTTTCGTATACGAAAATTATTTGCATGTTTTCAAGAATAGGGCCCCTGTTTTATTCACTCATCTCTGTTTTGAAACACAAATCAATAAAAAATTGTACCGAGTTAGATTATCTATCCATGCTACAGACACAACAGGCAATTTATATCGATTCTTCTAGTTTATAATGAATGAATACGAAGATCATTTTCGCCTGATTACAAAGTAAGAATTTCTGCTGAGTAAACTGGAATTATATCGATTTGAATGATGTAAGCTCTATTACGGCAATACATTCAATCTCTCATTCATTTTCGTTTAATAGATTAAAATGCTTTCGAAAAGCATTTTTTTGTACGATTCAAAAATCAAATTGAAGGCGAAAATTGCGAATTTATTTATTCTCTCTTCGTTTAAGTATTTCTTTCTACTATATTTGAGATGTAGAAAAATAATTTGTAATACAAAACTCATTAAACGTATAAGAATTTTCTGTCATTGAAGATTAAAAAATTTCAAATATTTTGAGTTACGTAGTTTCATTTCGTGACTTTTAAAAAAGCTTTTTGCTATTTTCTGGTCTAATTTTCCTGAGAACATTTAGCTTTATAGTTTGAACCTAAAATAGACTTATGAAAATGTTATTGCAAAAACAACACACATAAACGTAAAACTTTAATTTCCGCGTAAAACATTCTCTATATTGTTATTTTTTTGTAATACCATTTTTCTATCTCTTTTTTTTTAGGTCTCAGTCTGTAGAGCAAAATAGAAGAAAAATTAGACCAGAAAATAACAGATTGCTTCCTTAGAGAACATTCCTATATTTTCAATAAATTTTGTATTGAAATTAATTTTCTATATCTCAAATATAGTGAACATCGAGGTTGGGTAAGTTAATATACGTTTTTAGCTAAATTAAGTAAAAGTTAATGGTTTACAAAATTAATTTAGTCGCGTAAAAAGTATATGAATAAAAAACTAAAGCCCAGCACATACTGAAAGAATATTAAATATTAAGAATAAGAATTAAAATTTTAGAATCAGTTTCTTCAATGAATATTAGATATTAATAAGATATAACACATCAATTTGTTATACGAAACTCAATTTATTATTTATATATAGTGTTCATTGAGGAAACTGATTCTAATATTCTAATTTCTATTCCTAATATCTAATATTTCTCCATTGTGCGCAAGACCTAACTCAGTTAAGAGTTACGTTAAGATTAAATCAACTTAATTAAAATTAACTTAATTAATTTAAATTAAAAATTTATTTTGAAAAGTATTATTCGTATTAAATTAGAAATTCGTTATTTTTTAGAATTAAATTACTCAAAGCAATTATAATATTAATTATCAAACAAATTTTTAATATTTTATTTGTAAATTAAGTTTATATAAAAAAAACAAATTTTTAATATTTCATTTATAAATTAAGTTTATATGAAATAACAAAGAAACATTGTTTTTTATGTAGGAATGTATTTGTTATAATTTTTTCTTTTACATAAATAAATTTTTAACTTGGAAAACAGTTAATAAATTAAAGTTTGTATTTCAAAAATAACTAGTTAAAGTTACAAATTAAATCATTCGTAATTAACTAAATTAAAAGTTATTAACTTTTTAATTTTAATATTTATTTTTTAATTTTTTAATTACTACCCAACCCTGATAAATGTAAATATAATAAATAATATACGAATGAAGAACTGTGTCCACACAATTTCTTTCCCTCACACAAATTCGCAAATTTTGCGTCCAGTTTAATCATTAAAAAAATCCTATCTTTCCTTAAATAAACAGAAATTTAAATAAAGGGAAATCGTATGACCGAGTTAGACGCTGAATTGGCATTTTGCAGCTTGCACAGCTCGCATTTCAATTCATATTAATTATGAATAACTGCGTTACATTATAGGCATAACCGGCGTGATGTTCTTATCAAAAAACCGCGAAAATCTATCGGGTCATAAATATATGTCAAGATAGATACATAACTCCTCCGTCTATATAAATACTTCTTAATTAGGGATGTTATTTGTCAAACATACACATATATAGTAAGCATGCATGATCGTATAACGCGTATCAGCCTCCCTCCCTCCCTCCCTCCCTCTCCCTCTCTCTCTCTTTTTAGCTGACCCCTCCTCTAGCAATTTTCAACTCCTCTCCCCTTCTTGAGACACCGAATAAAATACTTGTTTCAAACACACGTAAAACGCAAACAAAGGCAACATTTTAATGGTCGTTTCGATCATGGCATTCACGCGGGAATTTCCGAACCTGTGATTACATAATTATCGGATAACCGCGTGTTCTCGCTTATCATCGTCCACCGGGCAGCGTTCGCCGGTCGTAGTTACCAGGACGACCGTGTGTTTGTTCGTCACATCAGTTAAAGTTGAGTTAAAGTATCGGAAGGCGAACTCACCCGGATTTGCTCGCCTGCGTGGCCTCGATGGCGTGAATCCTTAATTTATTCGCGATGTCCCGCAACTCCTGAATAATCTTCAATTCCGGCTTGTGATAGTTAGCCATGTTTCGTCTGTGTGTATGCGTGCGTATCTCCGTTGGACGGCGCGGCCTCGCGGCTTTTTCGACGGACGATCCCCGTAAAAATGCAGCGAAACTGAACGAACGAATCGAGCGACGCGAGCGTGCGCACGCAAGGTTTGGTTTGCAACGCGCAACAAGTACATACGCAGATACGCGGGAACCCGAGGACGACCGAGCGCGGCTAATTCTACGGACGCGTTCATATGAGTGCGATTAGCGGACTTAACAATTGAGTGAACTTTCGCCTGTTATTGGTGTATTCTTTTAGATCAACTAATCAGACTTCTAGATGTAGAAGAATACACCAATAACAACGAGCGCTCACTTAACTGTTGGGTCCGCTGAATGCGGCCATTGATAACTATCAGTGCAACCTCTGATTGGTTCTGCTTTCACATTTACATTCGTAATGTAAATGTGCCCTAAGATTATCAGTTCCCAGATGTTCAACGAATAACGAGCTTGGATGTATTCCATTATTTGGAGCAATTTGGAGGCAATCAGACTAAACCAATAGACTGTGTTAGAAAGCAATGTTGTCTTCTTTTAAATGAAAAAAATATATATATCAGCTTTTGAATACACTTCCGAAAGAGCGTTTATCGGACAAACTTTTGTAAAATTAGAATGCTAAGAACGACCGGCGCATTCAAACCCTTGAAGTAACTATCGGAGTTAAAAGTGAATTTATGTGCATTGGAATAATCAGATCATTGAAATATTTTTGTGGTATGAAACTATTTACTTTCAAAATTTATGTCCTTTGAAACATTTGAAACAATTGGAACTTCAGTTGATCAGCGTAGTGATTGTTGATATTTGTTTGAAATAAATAGCCTCTCTATCGTTGTTTTTAGGAGTTGAAACCGTTGAAGTTCGACCACATCGTGTGAATATTCAATAAAATTTTCTGTGAGTAAAATAATACCAGTTTTCCAGCAAGAGACACAAATCGATAGGAATTATTCTGCCTTTATTTGATATTCAGAAGAAAGAAAGACAAAATGACTCCTTTGTTAATTTGTCTTTTCCTTTCCTTGTCATGAAAAGACATCTCGTGTAGGATTTGCAATTAAGGCTGCATTCCGAAATTCACTACCAGTATTGAAAATCTATAGTATACATAACGTGAACTATAAATTTTCCACTGGCAGTGTATATCAGAATGCAGCCTAAGAGACATGTGTAAGAATATTAGTTAAACAAAAAAGTTAAATCAAAATGCACAACATTTGCATTAAACGAGTCAGTATTATTAGTTTTTACATCCTTGCACTATAATTACATTATTCTAAAATGATAAAGAATTCATGAAAGTATAACACATAATGTGTAATATCTTCACCTTAGTTTAATATTTTTTTAATTATGGAATCATCTGCACTCAGCATAAATTTGTTATTACATATATGGGGGTTACTACATATATTGGATATACTAACTCTAAACACTTATTCATATAATATAATTTGAATTATGATATAAAAAATTAATATATCAATTTAAATGAAGCTTTACCTTTCATTATATCACTTGTGATTTTTATTTGTTTATTTTCTTATATTTATTTCTTTTAATTTACTGTGCTGTCAGGAGGAACAATGGAGAACAAGAAGATCAATGAGCCTACATATGAAAAAAACTTTATAGGTCATAAGGATGCAATAACAGCCTTAAGCTTTCATCCAAATGGTGATCAACTGATATCAAGTAGTTTGGACAAGAGAATAATATTGTGGCATTTGAAAAAAGATAAGCCAGCTTATAAGTTTATGGGCCACAAAGAGAGTATCCTGGATGTGTGCTATTCACCACATGGAGACTTTATGGCCAGTGCTTCAAAAGATAGATATGTAAGAATTTGGACTCCTAAAATTAAAGGACATTCATCAGATTTTGTAGCTCACAGTTCTGCAGTGACATCGGTACAGTTTAGTCCAAATGGTGAAAAGGTAATTCTTGTGTTTAATTAATTAGCCAATTTGTCATGAATAACTTGTATAAATTGTCTGTATGTTTAGTTGGTTACTGCGTCAAATGACAAAACTATAAAACTATGGTTAACACATGAACAAACTTTCTTCAATTCGTTTGTTGGACATACACATTGGGTCAGGTGTGTCAAATTTTCTCCTGATGGAAGACTTTTGGTATCATGTAGCGATGACAAAACGATAAAAGTATGGGACAATATCAGTGGACTGTGTGTTAAAACTTATAATCAGCTAAAAGGTTTGTTAAGATCATTAAGTAATTACGTATTTTAAACCTAGAATAAAATTTTGCTATATTAGCTCCCGCTAGGTATGTGGACTTTCATCCAAGCGGCACAACTATTGGATCAGCAAATGTGGATGCATGTGTCAAATTATATGATCTAAGAACAGATTCTATATATCAGCGGTATAATTCTCATAAAAAGATTGTGAATATGATTAAATTCCATCCAAAGGGACACTTTATGTTAACAGCTTCTAGCGACTCTACAATGAAGGTATTTGAAAACTTTGATTTCATGCAGGGTGTCCGAAAAGATCAAACTTATACAATGTGTTAAGTCGAATGGGTGAAAAAAAGTTGTATGACACCCTGTATAGCTTTCAATAGATTATCATCGCATTTATTTACGAACATGATAATCATATCTGACAAGAAATATCAATTAGATTTTAGATTTATTAGAAGGTCGTCCAATTTATACTCTCAAGGGACCTACACATAATACTGTCATAACATCTATAGCATTTTCAAAAGATGGTGAGTTTTTCGCTTCTGGCAGCACGGCTCAACAAATTCTACTATGGAAGTTTAATTTGTATACAAATGTCCAAAACGGAGAGATCCCTAAACAGTTAATATCTTCTATCATCAGAGAAAAATCTGATGGTGTGGATGAAAAATCGGACAGCGACGAACATGATGAAGATACACACAAGAAGCAAAACCAAGCGAAAGTAATAACTTAATACATAAACATAATCTACTGAAAATAATGATTGCAACTGAACTAACACTATTTTAATGTAAAAAAATCTTATTAAATGATATATTTAATCAAAATTTTAATAATAATTAAAAACTACTGAATTTAAATTATTATTTTGTGTGAAAATTCATCCACAGTAGCACACCAGGATTTAAAAAAACTTGCGGATTATATCAGAAACTGTTAATTTATAAGCTATATATCATTTCAGTGTTTATCAGACATATCAGAAAAGTTGGCTCCAGAATCAGATAGCAGTCAAGAACCGCTAACAAGACAAATAAAACCGGAAGTGATCAATATTAAGAACATCAAACCTATTCAAAGGACATGTAACAAACGTGATGTAGTAAACGTGAGCATCCCACAAGGTGCAATATTACACGATGCCTCTTCTAGCCAATCCGTGAAAAAGATAGATGTACTCTATGACCAAATACAATTAATACATCAAAGTATTCATATGATAGAACGACGCTTAATAAGATTAGAAGAGAAATTTCACAAACCGAATTTCTTAACTTACAATCATTAACTTCTAATTGTTAATCACTCTGAACAATATGTACATATGTATGTAATATTGACAAATGGTTAATTTTCTAAGCAGAATTTCAATTGACACTGTAAAAAAATCGATATATATATCAAATATAAATATAATTATACATAAAATATCTCCTAAAATATTGTATATATGTATATAGCCTATATATGTATATAAAAAATAATAATTGAAAAATAATTAGCAAAATTTTTGCTTTAACACAATTCAGATCGCGAGAGGCAGCTAGATAGTTATAGTAAGATCTTAGTGCTGAAATGTTTCCTGTATGATTTTTTAAATACATTTTTTAATTCTTCGAACTGTGTTCTGTTACTTTTGGTCTCAAACACAACTCTTAAATTGAATAAAAAAAATAATATCACTGTTGGTTGGTAAAACTGATTTAGATGCGATAGATCGTACAACTTTTTAATCGATAATGTGTTTCATTTGTCAAATATCACTTAGCAACATTTAAAAGATTTATCGTCCCTTTTGTACGGCGACTTCGGTGAGCTCACCTCGCGGACTTTCTGTCTTACATAATTTATTGTAATATGGATCAGTTTAAATGTAAGTAGATATAAAACGTATAATTTTAATAATTGTTGTTTTCTAGTTCATAAAACTGATATTATAATTTAATTGTGTCACTGTAAAATCTTTAAACTTTAAATATTGTAATACGTTTGATGCGTTTTATTATAGTTACATAACTATATAATATTGTGTGTATTAATTTGTAATAACACACTTATTAAGACACAAGATCTCTGTATTGATTTCACAAATTTATATCACTGCGTTTAAATAAAATCCTGTTTTAAATTTTATCAATCACAATATTAAATTGACGACCAACTTTTCTGATTCAACTTCAAACTGTTTGAGACCGGAAGTAACGACACAGTTTGAAGAATTAAAAAATGTATTTAAAAAAATCACATAAACATTATTTCATCTTGCTATAACCATCTATCAGCCTTTTTCGATCTGAGTTGTGTTATATAAATTGTGATCTTATCCCAATTACTAATTTTTGTCTTGTATTTACACAAAGTAAAATTGCAATTATCTTACATGATATATACATAATTATATGGAAGGTACAACAAATAATATCTAATAATATTTTATTTAAAATCATATTATAATAGTTATAAGATTTTTTTTACTTAGTTTAGAATTATTATTTGTTTTTTACTTAGAGTTACTTATGTATTACAACTTACTACAACTATTATCTTATTGTATTCTTTATATTCTTTATATTGTATTCTTTAATTATATTTTTACATTAATAATCCTATCATTAATCTCTTTAATATTTTATACTAATTATATTAATCCTCACTTATGAATACAAAGTTTAACAATATAGTTAAAAAGAACTTATAGTACTTTACAAAGTAAAATGACATCTACAAATGATCAACCAGGTGTTTCAGGAACCCGAACATATTACGGTTCTGAAGATGAAGATGAATATCCACCTATAACATCGCAAATCATACAACAGCCACAAGTATTATCTCATCAAGATGTTTCAGAAACCTGGACATATTACGGTTTTAAGAATGAAGCTGAATATACAGTACCTCCATCACAACCTTCGTATCCACCTATAAAGCCGCAAACCATACAACAGCCACAAGTGTTATCTCAAACAGATCTCATTACTAATCCGATCTCATTAAGGATGATACATGACAAAATCTTAGAGATAAACACCAAAATTGATAATGTGATTTGTCGTGTAGCTAATTTAGAACAATTATCTCGGACAATATTGGACACTGTTATGGAAATAAGGCGATCTTTCCCAAGATTTGTAACAACTCCTGCTTTTCAAACACCATCTTTCTGTACAAAATATGTCTAGCAATATAGTTTAACTTATGCCTAAGTAAAACAAAAGTTATCGAAAAATAAAAAATGAAAAATATGGATTATATAGTTTATTACTGCTTACATAAATATACATACAATTTTATATATTATACACATGATATATAGACAATTTTTTTTCTTAAATTAAAAAAAACAATCCAACAATTATCTTAATTATTTTTCAATTCTTATTACTTTTCTTATATATACGAATGGAAAAATAAAATAAACTGAAACATTTTATATATAATTACATATATTTATATTTGATAAATGTTCTATTGAGAATAGAGTTAGTAAAAATCATGGTTTTTTTGTTTAAAGAATTGTTTTTTGTTTACTATATATTTTTAACGTTTTAAACATGTTTAAACACATAATATGACATGTGTTCATTGTTTAAAACATTATTTTTACCAACTCTAATTGAGAAATAGTTTCATAATGTATGCTACAAAGAAAATTATAAATATTATAAATTTGCTGAAACAATTAATATTTCAATGTTTTATATTATAAATGAAAAACATAACATATCTCATGTTGAATTATAAATTCAAAAAATTTTTAATATGAAAGCTGCTTAAGATAATAAACATTTAATTAATTATATCAATATATGATCTTAAATGTACTATATTTTTGTACTTATATGTATGAATAAGTAATAATGTGATTTTTCTTACTTTTTATAGAAAAGGTATAATGTAAAAAATATATCTCTTATAATATATGCCTGACGTATTTAGCAGCACCTGTTACAATCAGATTATGTAAATCATTTATTTTCCTTAGTGGGTCCCTAAGAACTGGCAATTTTTTCCCGTTTTCTTGATTGTTTGTAAAATCTCATCCGAATCCAGTGCAGTGGTCACAAATACCTTCTTCTCTGGTAAAGCTATCTTGATATCATCGATACCTATATATTACATAATAAATAATATTAGAGATATCTTGAATAATATTTCCACTTTATATATTTAACCCTGGAGTGCTACTGTGAATAAATTTTTTAAATAAAAGTTAATTCAATTTTAATACAGATTTTATTAAAATATTCATAGTTCAAGATAGTGTTTAATAAGATTTCATTTCCATTCAGATTTTATTTAAAATAGTGTTAGTTCAGTTATTCCAACACTTTGCAACCTGTAAAGTGTAAAAAAATTCCAGTCCACTGCCTACAATGTGGATCTTTTTTGTCCAGTTCAAGTTTTCTCTATTCTAGGCTTTCATGAAATCTAAAAAAATTCAGGATTACTTTTTCAACATCTCTATTATATTACTAAACAGTTTTTTAACTCAAATGTTAAAAAATCTTAATAAAAAATTGAAATTTGAACAATGAAAATTTTTAGAGTGAAATTTCGCTTATGCCAAAAAAAGACCCAGATTGCAGACGGAAGGTTAATGTAAGGAAAATATAAGTAGCACTCTAGAGTTAACCTAATTTCATACGGTTCGTTAATTTTTGCAAAAATAACGTTTTCAAAAACTATTAATGTTATTTGCGGATTATGAGCGGGATTATATGCGGAAATACTTTTACATCCGCGAAAATTGATTATAAATATTCTCGGGTACCTTCTTTTTTCTTGAGTACGTTTTGTACGGCAGTCGAGCATCCCTCGCACGTCATTTCGACGCTGAATTCGTGTACCTTGTAAACAGATCACTTGTCAAACATCGTCAAGGCTTTCGCCTGAATTGGCTAAATCTGTTTGAGACCAGAATATCATTTTCTTGTTACCTGAACTGCCATAATAACGATACGTCTCCGAAGATCGACGTTGTAGGTTCAGTTATTTCCACCAAATCAGGTGACGAAGTAGGAAGACTAGGAAGAAAAACGTACGACAGAAATCTTATCTGCAACTGCACCGTAAATGATAATGCATGTATATCGTGTGTCGATCGTTTCCGACTGCAAAGTAACTGGTCCGTATTCAAAACGCGCTTATAAAGATGTTAACGCACTTTTTTGTCATTCTATCCTCATTTTACATCCAATAAACAATAAGGATAGAATAACAAAAAACGCGCTATCTTTACAAACACGTTCTGAATACGGTCATTGTGTTTATCGAAATGGCTGATACTCTTCATGTCCGATAAAAAATAATCTCCAGAGAATCTGACAATGACAGAATATTCGATTTATAAAATAATACAATAACATTTAACGCAAAGATATCATATAATTTGGCAAACGACATTAAAAAAAAAGTGATTATTTGTTTCAAAAAATAAAATTTCTTGATAACGAAATGAAGCTCGATTCTATAACGATTTTCATAAAAAATTAATTTTGAGTTTTGTTAACATTCAAGAATTAGAGTGAAATTTCAATCGATTTTTGAAGTACTTATTAATTAAATGCATTCCCTGATGAAAAATTTTCTTAATTTTGTATTTGTATATATTTATGTAAATTTCAAAATATTTCAGAATTTCTAGACAAGTTTATAACTTTATAGAAAATTTCTCAGACTTTTTATACGAATTGGAACACCAGAAATGTCTACATCTTTTCTAGAATGTTTCATATATATGAATTTTGAAATATTCCAAGCTTTCTATTTCTCATTCTATAATTTCTAATTAAATCTTATAAAATTTGAAAAAATTGTATTAATTTTTTTTATAGACTGAGAAATCTTAAAATATTTCAGAATTCACATATATGGAAAAAGACTTTCTTACTTTTAAAGTATTCTAATTCATAAAGTTTGAAAAATTTTTCACCACGATTATCATTATTAAAAATTATATTTTAAGGTATTTAGAAAATTGCTAGTACTTATTTTGTATATATATATATATATATATATATACACACTGAAATAATTAAATTTAAATTTATTTTATGTGTATTTTATTGTTTTCTTGTAAACGAGACTAGTTTAAAAAGAAAAGTTAAACTCTTCCTATTTTAAGTTAAAAATTCGTGAAAATATTCCTGAGTTAATTTTGATATAACATGAACATGTTTTTGTAAAGATTATAAATAATTATTGACATTTTCTATGAAAGATTATTAATTTTCTAATAATTCCCAGTCTAATAAATCATGGTACAAATAAAACATTTTGCACAATATTAAGTAAGTTGGTAATTGAAAGTAACATTAGAGAATTCTCAGGGGATTCAGGTTTTATTTTCATTCTTGCATCTTGACATAAGGTAGAAAAGTATTACGGTTGAATGCCTAGTATTTGTGTCAAACTCTGTATACCTCAGGACTGTCTTTTCAACTGCGGCTACGCGAGGAACAAGCTTACATATCCTACTTACAGCATGATTTTGCAAGCATTTCGGCTAAAGGATGAATTGGCGATACAGATTTTTCCAGATCGACTATAACTTTTCCTACATAATTTTTTTCTCTTCCTGCTTCGGGACCACGCGATGGAAATTCTATTCCTACAACTTTCGAGATGGTGAGTAGCGAGTGAAATGTACAAATGTGTGATAAATTTGTCCCTGTTGTCTCTATGATTGTTCTCACGAACGAGAGAACGTAGACTGGCACGGACGGCGACGGGATTTATTGGATGCCTTGTGCGAATGAAAGATCTTATCACAGTAATCAGTTCGGCTCGTACTGAGAATACCTGCTCTGCTCATTTCACAAATCGGATCAACTCCGTCGATCATCGCTCTTCTAACATACGTGTACCATTCATCCATACATTTGTCTATAGTCTAATTTTTGCACACTCAGTCATATTGCTCTATGGTGTTAGTGATAATCCTTAGTTGTTACACAATTTGTTAATACACTTCTCGATACGCTTATCGAATACGATTCTTGCTATTTCTGCAGAGATACATGGGATCATACTTACTGTAGCGCGAAACGCATTGTCCTTTCCATTCATCTCGGATGATAACATAATTGTATCCTCCTCTCTCTCTTTCTCTCTTCCTTTGTATTATTCACCTGACAAATGGGGGAATTTATACATTGATCTTTACACTGATGAGGACTAGGAATAATTTATAAATATCGCAGCTCGTTTTATGTTATCGATGGTTATAGGGCACGTCTGTTACATTTATTCGCCCTACGAAGGGATTAATGACAATGCGGCTGAAATGCAATTTTGTATAATAAATTGTACTCATGAGACGAAGCGGGATTTAATAGTATTTTAGCTTTAGCTTTGGCGCACTTGTCAAGTCTTCGGGATGATCCGAAGACGTAAATAGGAGAGGGGGGGAGATGGCATATACTGGCAGTCCATAATTTGCGATTTCGGAGACTATCATTCCCCAATTACATACATACGTTTACGCACAATGTTACGTGTATTAATTAAGCGATGTGTAACGAGACTCGGGGGACCTTTCATTAAAATATATCTGTTCTCTCAATAAAAATATACGAGGAGACTATTAGTTTGGTCTCGATGAAAAGACGAGTCACAGATACATGCAAAACTTGCGAAAGGGAGCTCCGTGGAATGCTGCGGCGTCATTAGGAGTGGGAATAAATTGAGCATGACATTATGAAATGATATTATTGCTAACTAAGACTCGTTTTGTTGGTAGACTATTCTATTTCTTCGATGTAAATGCGATGCGCAAACATGTTGCTGATAAATCATAAAGATATAATATCGAATGCTAAACGCAAGAGTCAATGATTGGAAGATAGTTATTCCAAAAAAGAAAAATGCAATTCGTTTGTACTAGTAAAGAGATGCGCTTTTTGTCGTGGCTTATGGCTTGACGCAATTCTCTGGAGACAAAAACTGCGGTTACTTCATCGTATCGTTCAGTCCGTCGGACTGACCGGATTGTAGCCTGATGGCGGATTAGCGTGAATCCAGCGTCAGAGAAAACTATAAGTATTTTGAACTGCTCTGCCGGTGGACGAAGCCGAGCCCTGTTGTTCCGCAATGGTGCTCTGTTGCTCTAGTCTCTCCAACGATTCCACGCGCGTTCTTATAGAACCACCATAAGTGCGTACCTATTTTATTAATAACTCATTAAGTAATTATATATATTTTTGATCTTGCTATCTTATCAGAAGTTTCTCTTAAAGTTTCTGGATTTTAGAATTAGTACAACACACAAATATATACATATCAGGAAAAGGCTTGTCAATATTTCAGAGAACGAAACTATAGTATGAAAGAAAATGATGTAACAGATTTGTTTTATTAGTGCTATAAAGAATATAAGTAAAACACTAGTAAATGCAAATATTCATATCAAAGTACAGAATAGATATTTTAATAGCATTTAATTTAATTTTGCAATAACATTACATTACAAAATTACATGATCTATTATTAATGTGATACCAGATTCTATAGATTCACCATAAGAAATATTGACAAGAATTTATTTAACATTTTTGCGTAAATGTAAGCAAATAGGATATTTCGTCCAGAATATTAATATTGCTCTATCAATTTAATATTAGTGTTGTTTTTTATAACTTTCTGATATGTTTTGCAATTTAATTTTATATACTTTTATATTTTTTAATACTCTGAAAATTATCAGAGTACCAAGTGGATATTATAATTTCTGGACGCTCCTTTATTGCTTGAGGCAAAATTGAAACATAAATCTCTTATAACATGTAATATAATCAAGCACACCAGAAATTTCAAGAAAAAGCTTTCACTAAAAGCGAGCTCCTTGTCCCACGGTCATGTTTCTTTGAATACTATATGTTTCATACATTTATATCATTCCAAACTTTTTACAAAAATTTCACACGGTCATAATTTTGTATATTTAAGCGAATGATATACAAATTTAATCAAATTATTTGTAAAATAATAAAAATGAACAGTGTAAGAGTGTATTGTATAACATAACGTATTTTAGAAAGAAAATTGAACATAAGAAATTTTTAATAATACATTTACTTTTTTGTGTGGTGTATATACGTTTTTAACATATATTAAATAAATTATAACAAATATCAGATTGTCATTAAAAAAAACATGAACAGCTTGCGTTATACATTTAAACTTTGTATATCAATCTATACAAATTTTGATCAAGTTTCCAGCAAGTTTACACAAATGCAGACACCAATTTAAATCTGTTCTGTATCATCGACCATACGATAAATACGGGCGCTTTAGCTGGTTTATCTACTCACTGTCTGTAGATTAGACTTCAGACTGTGGGTGTTGGCCACTCGCGCTCACACAAGAGGAGTTAGACTTCCACTGCAGACTCTTACTTCTCTGGGCTCCAGAGCTGCCGGAGGTCTCCTCTCTTGCGACTGTTGCACGTTTGAACTACCCGCCACGTTATGGTGCCCTGATCGCGTCGCGTGATTCGTCGCCACTACGTATTCTGTTAAAGTAACATCCGCAGTCCCGCCAGATTCGAGTGGTATCGCATTCTGGCGAAAATGTTCAAGCATATCGTATATCGCAGGAAAGCATAGATGTTGGACTCGGCAATGACCTTGATCATTTAGCGTCATCCGTAAATGCTGCAATGAAAAGTAATGCGTGTAATGATAAAATCGTTTGAATATCATTCATTGTTAAGAATTAAAGATAATGTAAATTACTTTTGCTCTTCCTTGGAAATTAAAAGTTAATACAAATTCGCCTTTTCTAGTCTCGCTTTGCCGAACCAAGAATACACCGTGACCATTAGCTGCACTATGCAATACAAGCTGCGCGGCGTCCGAGCGAGGAAGGGTGCCGTGAAACCACGGATACTCTCGTAAGCTACTCGATAAATCCAGCTCTCCCTCATTAGCAGGCACTGTGAGCAAACAAATATATAATTTTTTATTTATTTCAAATTATACTTGCCTAACGACATTTTTGTAATTCGTATATGGATTTATTCCTTACTTTGCTCGATTTCTTGCTGAGAGGAACATAATTCTAGATTACTACTGCTGCGCATGTGGAGTCTCGGAGGTAATTCCGGTGGATTGCCTTGCGAGTCGTCGCCGTGTTCATGACTAGCGGATCGGAAACTCTTACTCGCCGAGTTGGCTCGTAATCGATCATTGTCGGATCCGATAGCCAACGAACCGTGGCCTAGAGAATCTCCTAAAGAGTCACCCGGTCCGGAGCCAGGAGTGCTGGAACTCTGCTGCACTGTTCGCATGCAGTATCTAATCGTCGCCAACCACGATTTCATGTCATTCGAGTCGTGCGCCTCGATGACAAACTCCATATTTTGGGTCTTCAGAACGAACGTGTTCTCGTGGTCCGGCATCTCGAGCGCCGTGGTCTCTCTCGCTTCTGTAATCGCCGAGCAAAAGACGCCACTTCGCGGTTTCACGGCCTTCGGCGGGGAATAGAACTCCAACATGTAACCACCGATGGCCTTTATCAAAGCTAGCCGTGACTTTTCCCATTTCTGCGTCCCGTCTATGTTCTCCCCCATCAAAGAATTAACGATTCCCTCTTTACGGCATTCCACCACGATCTTCGACAGTTTAGCCTTGGAGTGCTTATCTTTGCGGTGTTCGCTGTGAGACAACTCGACCTCGTCGCTCTGCTGCTTGTGAAAGAAACTCTTGCCTTTTTTAAGCCCCTTAAAGGATAATCTGCGGAAGAAAGGTTTGTGAGCGGGCTTCGGCGACACTGCTTCTCCCTCATGTTCGGAATAGTCGCTGAATTCCTCATGCGATGATGCACGAACTGGTGCATTGGTATTTTGGCTTGCAAGGCTTATGTCTCTTTCATTGGATACTACGCTCCTAGTATCATGCAATGATAGCGATCTAAAAAATACAAGAGCAACGTTACTATTATTTATTATTGGATAACCTAAACTTCAAGTAATTAAAAATAAGAATTACTTTTATGAAAAAATGTATATATGTTCTTATATATTATAAAAATAAAACTATAAACAATTCCTTCTGATGTGCAATAAAAACTTTAAATTTCCAGGTTTTCATCTTTTTCTTATACAACTAATATATGCTATCGCTATCATTCAAGTATTTTTGTATTTTTTACACATTGTAATTTATACGAACAAGAATCATGCAAACTCTAATTCATTACTCATTATTAATTATTGTATCAAATAAAAGTGTAGGAAACTTGAGTTTCTCCCTTAATGTTTGCAACTCAGGCAATTAGAGTAATCATCTTCTCTTTATATGATTAATATATTATTATTAAAATATATTTGTATTTTCATTTCTATAAAATTTATAACAAACACGAGCATCTACATTTGCAAACTCTAACTCATTATTCACTATTTTTCAAAAATTATTCTTTCAAATGAGAGTGTATAAAACTTGAGTTTCTCCCCCACTGTTTGCAATTTAGATGATTGCTTATATATATGTATAAAACAGAAGGTATATATATTCTTATAACATAATAAAAATAAAACTATAAACAATTTCTTTTGTAAAATAAAAGCGTTTTTCTTAAACTTCTAACTTCTCATTTTCTCTTTACATGATTATTCTATTATTAAAATATTATATTATTTTTATAAAATGTATAACAAACAGAAGCATCTACATTAGCAAACTCTAACTCATTTGTTACTTTTCATAAATGTTGTTTCAAACGAGAGTTTACAAAACTCTAGTTTTCTTCCTCCAGTATTTGTTATTCAGGTAATTACAATATTTATTTTCTTATATGAATAATTTAAACCTCCAAACTTCTATCTAAATTAAAAACAGAATAATTTTTAAAATAAAATAAATATACATTTTTGTAACATGTATTATAAAAATAAACCATATTATAAAAATAAAATTATAAACAATTCCTTTTGTGAAATAAGAACTTCAAATTTCTACATATTCATTCTTTTCTTGTATAATATTTAAAAAATTATTTTAAAAAATACCTTGTATACCTTTTTTATATTTTTGTGAAATTTATATTAACCACAAGCATCAATTGCATTATTTGCAAGCTCTAACTAATTATTCATCATTTCTTATAAATTATTGTGTCGAACGAGACACAATAATTGCAGAAAACTCCTCCCCTAACGTTTGCCATTCAAGGCGATTACTCCAATGTTTACTTCCTGACGTATGTATGAAAGGTTAATGGTCTCCACTATGACTACGTGACAGCGCAACGGCCGCGCACGATAACACGAGACACACACCTCACGCTTTGGCGCAGATACTCGCTCTCGAAGTGCTCGCAGAAGCTCTCGACGAACTTGCGTAAGAAGTCGCGATGCGAGAGGTTGGCGCGGGCGCTCTCGGGCAGGTTCAAGCTAACGTAGGCGCAGAACGCTTTGGCGAAGTCGGAGGCCGAGGCGCGGGCGTGTCTCTCGCAAAACTCGCTCCAGCCGGTCGCTGCTTCCG
>QKQZ01055367.1:0-16838 GCA_003595255.1 Solenopsis fugax | reverse complement strand
GAAACAAATTTCAGTCAAATAAATAGGAATACTGAATCTAAAGAAACCTTTTTCTCTGTGTAACTTGGAATTACAAAAAGTGAAACTTCACTTCGCGTAAATCGATTAAAAATTTATTATATTGTCTACTGATCCACGAACTGCATGTAAATTCGTTACATTACGATACATGTGATACGTTTTTTCCTTCCGTTTTTGCTCACAAATTAATCTATATTAATTTAAAATGAGATAAAGAATATGCGCGTATCATTGCAGTCACGCGTGGGTTTCGCGTTGAAAAGTGCTATTAATTAATTAACGTTATTAACGCATGCGGATTTCGCGGGGCTTGCGGGCGTTAAATTACGTAATTCTCGCTTGAAATCGCGCGGGAGGCTTGCCAAAAGACACAATGCTGGCGGAACAATTGTTGCTCGCGAGCAAGCAGAGTGGGGTCACGATAAAAAAAGGCGGGTTCGCGCATTGTTCTAATTTTGTCGTGCTCGATAGTAAACAGTCGCTCTCCTCCTACCCTGCGCGCGGAGTGCGCCGATGCATCTGATAAACAAGCGGCGCGGACTACAGAAACAATCTCGATCAACGTCAAGATGAACTTGTTATCGTGATCGCGAAAATATATGCATCGGAATTGAAAAGGGGAGAGAGAGCGTTTTTATTCCTTTCGACGAACAAATAATTCAATGGATTCGTTCCGTGCGTGTGCATATTATTGAAACTGCACATATCGCCGGGCACTTCTAAAAAAAGATTAATTAAAAATACATACGCGCGGGCAATGGGTGTGTAACAAAGAATTTCTACGTAGAAATCGGATAAATCGGAAACGACACACGAACGGAGAAACGCCCACTTCGTTACATTGTTTATTCGCAATGCACAGTTGCATACAGCATGTATCGCGATAACAGGATGTATCTTTCAGAGAGTGAAAAACGAATTTTTTTAGCCGTGCTCTCTTTTTCAAACACAGACAGCGAGGTCTTGTTTAATTTTTAGTAGAGCCTCGCTGCTGGAAAAGGATCAATCCTAGCTACTGTGGGTGAATTTTCGACCAGGGACTAATTCAAGTATTTGCTGTTAAATACAACAGCGTTAGCCTGGAGCCTAGTTCCACCTATTCTCTTCTTTATGTCTGTAGTTGTAAACAGTGTCAGATCTGGATCACGTTCTTTATGATCTGCGATTTTAAGCTTGCCTAGGTGAATATTCACCCAGAGTAGTGTTAACGTAACTTTTCTTTTCAATTTCTTGCGACACATAATATATTTTGTTTGCGAATAAATTTTTATAAATTAATAAACTATTTAATATATATAGAGAAATACAAAAAACTATTTTAAATGAATCTTGCGATAATTTTTTTAGCTATGACAATGAAAATAAGGATCTGTTAGAATATAATTTTTACTAAAAAAAAAAAACGATGTATGTAATTATTATATGTATATTATTCAAATAATATTGATTTATTTTACTTAAAAAGATAGACAAAATTTATTAGTTTAATACTTGTTAGTAAAAAGGCAACTTCTTTTTCCATATATACATATATCTCATCCCATCGTTGATTAGATTTTCGGAAAGGGTAACTCTTTTTATTTCTACCAATTGCACTCTAATTTTTATTAGGATCCAAGTAACAAAGATTTAAAACAGAAAAACCGTAGAGGTTATTTCATGGAACTTAATACTAATTTACAATAACATTTAATAAATTTGTTGAACATTGAAATTCATTTATTTTACATTAAGTGTTAGTTTAGTTGCTTTATCACTTTGCAATCAAGTAGGCGTAAAAAAAAGTGTAAAAATATTTTTAATTATGTGAGTAAATTTTCACCCAGCAAAGTATTAACGTCAGAGAAATATGAGTAGCACTCTAGGGCTAATTACTAAACTTTCAGAGGGTATTTAAAATGGAAATATTCCACGAGAAAACAAATTCTCTACTCGAGCACAGAGTGACTTAAATTACGCTAAGAATCTGTAATCGAGAGGAAGTATACGTATTTCTACATACTACACTCGTTTACATATCGCTTCGCACATGCACTAACTGCAGTCTGCTTGCCACTCTCGTAGGCGTTTCATCCGGAGTTTTTTTATGTCCTCCGGAACTTTTTCCATGGGGAAAAAGAGAACTTGCGGCATATAAATATCTTTTATATATCACCGCCCCTTGTCAGGGGCAAGTGACTCGGTTAGAATAGAACGCTCATTAGAACTCGCGTTCTCATCGGTTCTCGATATCTATGTTTAAGCAAGAGTAATTCGAGAATGATTTTTGCACAGTCCGTATGCGAATGATTTTCGATAAAGGATCCTGCAATAAGCTACTGTTTAGAATGACTTAAATCCTCGCTCTTGCTTTCGGATGATCGACTTTAATGGGCTTGCTTATTGCGAATACACTGCAATTCTAAGTGTGCATTGTGTGTAAAATCATGTAGTCACTTTTTGCACATTTATATGCGTGTAATTTTTATACTTTTTACACTCTTAGATGTGTAATTTAATATTAATATACGTCTAAGCGTGTAAAAAGTACAAAAATTATACGCATAAAATTAATTTAATGCGTAAAAAGTGCAAATGCGTAAAAAGTGACTACACAGAAAAAAATGAGTATTAAATCAACAATTCATTGTTTCATATATAAGCAAGAATATAAAATCTTCTTGGGAGAATTTGATAATCTTAATCAGACATAATTTGCTTACGTGAAGAGAAAAATTTTCTCCATGTAAGCAAATTATGTCTGTTTAAGATTATAAATTCTTCCAAGAAGATTTTATATTCTTGCTTATATATGAAACAATGAATTGTTGATTTCATATTAATTTTTTTTCTGTGTACATGTTTCACACACTTGGATTTGCAGTATAAAAAGTATATTTCTGAGACTGAGGAAGGCGATAAAGGGTAGAAGGAAAATTAAATTTGGACGGTATTCGACAAAAATGCCTTCCTTAGTTGTAACACAAGATTGCATTGTTGAAGTGCATTTTGTCTGCATTTTTTTCGCGCACCGGTATACGTAGACATTAAATTCGCGGGCGAGATGATGAACGATATATCAAGATAATGTGTGTCATCGACGAGCATCGTCGCGCATTCATTGATAACAATCAACGTCACTTAACGTCACTTCGCCCTCCGCGCAATCGCGCCGTGTCGATATATGAGTTTATATGGGTTTATAGGTCGTAACAATGCAAACAGTGACGCATGCACTCGTCGGAAATCACCCCGGCGCGATTTCCCCGTGTCGAGGGAACGAAGAATTCCGTTGAGCATCCGAAATGACGGACGGATAATTAATCGGCGTGGAGATGACGGCAAGCGCGGGATGAGAGTTATCGATAACCAACGGGAATCGTGTACCTATCCAACCGGGAGATGTATCCCGGAAGAGCAGGAAAGCTGCGAAAAGCTTCTAAATCACTTGATAACGATTCAAATAAGACATTTCAACGTTACATCCTGTCGTATATTGTTCGTTATATACACAATATAAAAGATACAAAAGATAGTTTTCTTTTCTTTTTTTGAGAAATAGAAGAATTATCGAAATTCATTCGCGTTGAATTGCGCACGCTTCTTCTTTTTATCGCAAATTGTGATCCGCACGGCGCGGCGTGGCAGCGGTAATTTTTGCATGCAAATCCAGTTGGTCGGTTACTACGTTTCCCGGCGAAATTGTCAGTGAGCGTAATTTCGTATCCGAATAAATTGCCGTCTCTCGGCGAGGATGAGCTCGGCGGTTTATCCGATGTCCTGCAACGTCCCGGAATTCCCACGTGCGCGGCAACGGAATTTACAATAACGGCGAATAACACGTGCGAGATAAGAGATAGTCGGCGGAAAATAGTTTCCCGAAATTGTAAGTTGCCCCCATGTAACGGCGCGCCTTGAAATGACACACCTCGGAACGAGGCACTCGAGAATGGCCAACTATGATGGCCCTTTTATGGCATCGCTTAGCTTCATACAGAGTAACCTAGAAGCGGCGAATGCTCCTTTAAATAAATTATCTCGTGAGTTTGCGAACTCAAAATGCTTGTCAGAAAAAACTTATGTTGATTCGCGACAGCTCCACGAGAACAGTAATTTATCACGAGTTTGTAATTTTGTAATGAATTAAGATTCTGATAAATAAAGTTTTTTCTCGATTGGACGTTTAGGGTCTTTTCGCATTACCTTCTGCTTAAAAATATCTGGAATTGTCTATTTAAACAAAGCAGAATCGAAATTTCTTTTTGCTGTCTGGTCAAACAATCGTTGAGGAATTTTTAAGCATTATGAGACGTTTGCGTGAGGCGATCTACAAAAAAAACGGTTAGATTTGTGAAGAAACAATCATGATTGCATTATAAATGATATTTTGCTGTACCATTATGTTCTACTAATCTATAACTAATTCGTTTCATTTCGTTTAGCTGCAATACTGAGATATCTTGCGATGCATGCAGTTATCTTTGTATGCATCGTTACATTTTTTATATATGTAGAAAGTAGTATTATGGCCACTCATCTACATTTTATGTAAATGAAAAAGAGATCATTAAGTCTAATAACGAAGATAATATGAATTATCATAATACACGGACCATAATCCCATCTTCATCTCTACTTATTTAATGTATTATTCATCTTCTGTCCATTTGTATAATATCGAGAGGTAAATAAAGGAGAAGGAAGTATTATGACTACTGCGCACATTAGGGCTACCTCTATTATCTTCGTTATTAGATGACGCTTTTTAATAATTGCTTATGAAATTATTTGATAGCTTGCTGCAGCTTCCTCGATTATGTGTTTTATTACCTCTTACATAAAGTCTGATTAAACTGCTTTTGTTTAACCTATTATACAATATTATATCTATAATTCTATAAGCGATTACACACACACATACACATTCAATAAAATTATTATAATTATTATTATAAATTTTGCTCCACGATAATGTACTATTTCACACATCGATGTTAATATGCAACTTTTTACCCAAAAATTCAACAAATATTTCTCAAGCACCCTATTCGTCACACTTGGACCCTCTGTGACTTTTCCTGTTTCCAAAACTCCAAATTACCACTTCCTGGAAAGTGTTTTGAGTTGCTGAGGTTGTAAAAGAAAATTTGCTGAAGGAGCTGAAGCCATATTTTCATCGGCTTACGAGAAGTATTTTGAAGAATAGATAAAGCGTTGACACAAACGTGCGTTGTAAAGAATGGAGACTATTTCGAAGGAGCAAAATAAATATATCTCATTAAATATCAATTTATGTTTTATGTTAACAATTCCAGATATTTTTTGAGCAGGAGGTAAGTTCGTCTAATTAGGACCAGTTCACAGTCGATTCCCATATTCACGACCGTCTTAAATGCCGTATTAGCATCTTAAGACGGTCTAAATAAGAATTGACTGTGAATACTGGCTTAGGCGCGAGACGAAACAAAGACGGTCGTAAAGCACAATCAGCGGTCGCTCTAGTCGAAGGGCCGCCGCTGTTATTTCTGGAGAATTTCACGACCCAGAGTTTATACGTGTTACACGAGCGTTTAAACGGTCCGATGTCGGAATAAATATTATTAACACGTGGCACGCACGTTACATCACGTGCTGCGCCACGTCAATTCCACCCGTCAGGTTCCTGCTTTCCTGCGATACACTTTTGAAAACGCGGAGGCCCGCGATCGTTTTCGTTTATGCTGACAACAAACGACTTGGACCCATTAGCGTCCGTCTTACTAATAAATATTGGCGTCAGTTCGTTGCCAACCACTAAGACTATTTTCTACCAGTCATCGTCGTTCCAATTTTTTGACGAATTTCAGACACGCGGGCGCCGAAAAAAAAAACACTTTGCGATAAAAAAAGTGACATTTCCACCTCGTGAAAAATGTGGTTGTAAGCCTTAATCAAACTCGCGGAATATCATGGTTGTTGAATTAAATGACTCTTGACAGAAGTTCAATTTACTTCAATGTCTCATCAGAAAATTAATTAGAGCAATTTTTTAGTCACATATTTATTCAACGTAGTCTGCTTCAATCTAAGATACACCGAACAATTTTACTGCAGTATTTAAAAATTTAATTAAATACAGGTCAGAAAATAATTTTATATTGGACCATTAAAATAATTATGGAGCACATATTTAGTCACATTTTTATTCAGCATAATTTGCTGCAATAAAAACTACACGGAAAGAGCAATTTTACTATAGTATCTAAAAACTTTTTAGATACATTAGAAAATAATTTTATGTATTGAACTAAAAATAAATACACTCGAAAAAGAAATGTTTAATTTTAAGATATTAAAATGTTGTATTTCTATTTCCGTTTTATAAATACTTAAAAATATTTTAGTTTTAAACGACGATATTTAAAACACTAAAATGTTTAGAACCCGTCAAAGATTTCAATTTTAAATGCTTTAATGTTTTAAATCCAAATAGCATTCAAAACTGAAAAAGTTTTTATAAGTATTTATAAAAAAAAGGGACAGAAAAAAAATATTTTAATATCTTGAAATTAAATACTTCTCTTTTTTAGTGTAGGTAGGAAGCTCAAACGTGATGATATTGATTAAAAAAATTGGCATTCCAGCAATCAGTTTAAGAGTTCAAAATAATTATTTTGATGATCCAATATAATTATTTTCAGTGTTACAGCAAAATCGTTCTTTCCATGTACAAATACGAAATGAAAAAAAAGCTATTTATGGGTAAGAGTCTATTTGAGTACGATGAGACAGATTTATCACGGCATACTTTAACGAGCATCGTAAAATATATAGAATTGTACAGGGGTGGCCGTTACTTCGTCGAATCTGTCGGCGGTAGAGCAACCGAGCGGTTGTTTAACGTTGCAGTGCCAGGCGAAGACATCGGCGGAAAAGTTTCGAGGCGGGGAATTTATGTCAGGAATTATGCAGACGAACGCGCGAGGATGGTCGCGAACTTAAGTTTGGATTATTTGCATCGCGTCTGGAGGAAAAAAAGAAGCCCGGTCGTCGTAGTCGTCGACATGTCGTCGACCAATAAAATACACGATCCTCGAGTTAGTAGCGAAGTAGTTCGTTGCAGTTTTCCCTGCAGACGTTTTGACCTCCTTATCGAGCTCTCTTCGCGATATCCCATTTCGCACGTTAATAATACTCACGTTATTCCCGCATCTCCAGCTTCGAATTTTCTAATGGTACCTAATTAATAGATCAGGGTTAAGCGCATGAAAACGAGCGAACTATTGTTTCTGTGAAACATAATGGACAACAATTCCGTGAGCTTCAATGCTTTTCTTGAATAAACTTAATTTACAATGTATACGGATTACATCCGCGATTATATATAATATGAAAACCGTCATTACTCCGACTATCATAATATTTGCAAATCACCGTGATTATTATTCCAAGAAAGGTAACGTCACTCCGTTAATTCGATTTTTCGCAGGTTTAGACATTCCTTTTGCGGAATTTTCGTGCTTAATATTTAATTCAAATTATTTCTACGTCAAATTAATTTCGTACTCAGTAACGTAATAAATGAAGCGTTCATTCTGCTCTTGATTAAAGATTGAACAGCTGTCGATAAACGTGAGTTAAATATAGAGGATGTTGGCTGATAATCGACACGAATTAATTCATTTCGGAGCTGTTTGTAAAACGAGGAGGTGCTTAACGGCCTCCTTGAGATACGATCCCGATCAGCTGTTTCTTTTGTCGCGGGATGTCTCGCACTTGTGCGATGAGTGCACTTACGTACTTAAAAAATCTCGTAGCCAGGCGAAAAATCTATTCCCGGCGGTGTGGGAGCCGCTTCTGGACGCAATGGAAATTTACTTACCACGATCGATCAACCTGGGCGCACGCACCCGCTTGGTTACAGTGATTTTAATGAGGCCGCGTCGAGGAAAGTGTCTAATTATATAAACGAATCGCCGACGCGTCCTCCTTTTTATAGCTTCATCACAACGATGAACATTAATTATGAATACCGTAAAGGACAATGTAAAATGTCTACGCGGAAAGAACGATTTTGCTGAAGTATCTAAACAATATTTAGTTAGATCGGAAAATAATTTATTGGACCATCAAAATAATTATGATGGAAGTTTAAACATGAGCAAATGCTGCAAACAATGTTGACATTCTAGCAATCAATTTGAAAGTCCAACATAATTATTTTGATAGCCTAACAAAATTATTTTCAGATCTATATTTAGTTAAAGTTTTAGATACTTTAGCAAAATCATTTTTTTTTGTATAATATAAAAATAACGCGCGTCGAGTCTGAATTATTATATCGCAATCAGTAATTACCGAATATAAAAACTTAAAAGCAAAATTGGCACTGTTTAAATATCAATGGAAATAAATATCGACACATTGAAAAAAGAGTTTAGTAATAACTATCGAATAAAATAACGTTAATTAAATATTCGATTAATACACATTAATTTTGTTGAAATCTCTAAAAATTTTGGATAAATATATATAGATCTAAAAATAATTTTGTTAAACCTTTAAAATAAATATATACGATGTATAAACATGGTGATAATGTTACAAAAAAAATTTTGACATTCTAGCAATTAATTTGAGTGTACTACTTACATAATTATTTTGATAATCCAATCAAATTATTTTGAGATCTGCATCTAGATTTTTCAGTACTTCAGCAAAAAGATTCTTCCCGTTTGATAAAATAATGCCAATTAATTTTCAGTTAATTAAATATTTAATTGGCATTATTTCACTCAACATTTGATAGCTATTACCAAATATTTTTTCAGTATAGTTCTTATCAATCAATACATTTGATGAAACAATATATTCAACATCTATATAACTATCAAACGATATTAATTTATAATAAAATTATAGAAAATTGTATAAACTGTAATTTTATTTAAAGACACCTTTTTATCTTAAAAACTGTTAACGCCGATATAAAATAAACAACACATATGAAATATACAATTGCCAATTTCTCTGCAATTTCCGTCGATTTCGCTGAATTTAGATCCGATCGAATTTATAACCTCATGTCGCGCACACTGCACGAAATATTACATGCAGTTAAGAAGTAAGACGTACCGAAATACACGTACATCACCGGATAATAAAATAAACAAGCGAATGGTATTATACCCCGAGATATTACCAAGACTGATTTTGCTTTCCTAGGTAATTTGTTTGACTGTACCATTCGTCACGGAACACAGATGCTAATCGCAATCATCTATCGGGACTTTCATTTTTAGATTCCAGCAATCGGACATAGCCTTCGAATCGAGATACTTATTGACAAAATTAATAATCGCGCGATTGTTACTTAATGAAGCGAAATCTTCTTTTATCAGCCCAGTAGTGGAATTCTATACCAACTTAATGACATCGATATCGTTGCATTATCTTTGCACAGCTTTTTTTATTGTATAATTTTTGTGCAACGAAAAAATATAAAGATACCGATACATCAGGCAGGATGTTTGGCGAACGTTAAAACGTATTATTAATTCCGATGAGGAAGTGCGATCGCGTTGTTGAAGGTTTGTCAGCGGTGTTTTCATCGTCACGTTGAACTCGCAAGTGTAACGTGACGATCGCATTATCTCCGTCAGGGGGATACGGATCTCAACGCAAGAAAAACACGGCGCTTTTAGATGAAAATAGTTTATTACTATGGAGATTCTCTCGCACATAATGCACGTGTACACAAATGGCCTTCTAGGGTTACAAAGGGTCCATAAATTATCCAGCCTAGCCACGTGGATTAGCAGCATGTCTGTAAAGTTAGCACCCCCACCAAAAATCGGAACGATACTTATGTAAAAATTAAGTGCTTCATATGTGTTAATTACGTACTGTATTTTTAATTTGTGTGTTCGAGCAGTTTAGCAGAAAATCAAATCATTAAAAGTGGGGGGTGCTGGCTTAAAGTTAAGCATAAAATATGTACGAAGAAATTTTCGTGCTCATTCCTTTCGACCGAAAAACCGCCCCCTAAGTGCACAACCCACCTTCCCGAAACAAGAGTAATGTGTCAGTAAAAAGGCAGATATCAAATTGGTCGTAAGCTCAAAATATTCTTTTATTTACGTGCTTTTGAAATATGCACAACGAGATTTTCGTGCTCATCCCCTTCGACTGAAAAAGCGCCCCCAAAGTGCGCACCCACCTTCCCGATACAAGAATAAAGTGCTAATAAATAAGCAGATATCAAATTGGTCGTAATAGGCTCAAAACATTCTTTTATTTATGTGCTTTTGAAATATACACAAACGAGATTTTCGTGCTCATCCCCTTCGACTGAAAAACCGCCCCCAAATTATGCATCCACTTTTCCGGTACAAGAGTAAACTGACAGTAAAAAGGCAAATATCAAATTGATCGTAGGTATCTTCTAAATAAGCTAAGTGTATAAGCTAAGTCCATAAAATCTCTTTACTTCTGTACTAACGAAATTATATTAAATTAGAGAGAATCTCGGTTGCAAGAAATGTCATTATAGAGAAAGTAGCATTATTAGACAAATCGACACTTCTAATCACGATTGAAAGTGGTGGTGCTGAAGAGTTAAGCCAAATCTCTTACATATTTAATATTTTAAGAAAAATAACTACTATTATTTCGGGGGCGATTTTTCAGTCGAAGGGGATGAGGTAATAATGGAAGTACGTTTGATATTTCTGACTAGATTTAAGACTATGACTATCTATAAATATTGGTCCTTTGAGGTAATAGGTTCATAACGCGATCGGAGATACTTAGAATGTACTTGGAAACTCCTTTTCGTATTGCAAAGATTTAAACGTACCTAAATAAATAAATAAATAAATTACTACAATGTATGTAACATGAATAAGGCAATGTCGATTCACGTAAAAATTGTCTCTTTTTTATCCTGCAACTCGATTATAATGATCTACATCTGTATCTGTTTATAATAACAATCAGAATAATTGATATTTTTCATTAACATTTGGATCCAACGTTAGATCCGATCAATATTCTGCATTTGCTCGATTTCGCTTCACTTTTGGACCCAAGTAGCATTAAATGATAACGCACTGGTATTCTCTTCCTTATTCAAGAATACGGGGATGTCTTTTAGCGCAGTTTTGCGATGAATAGAACTCACTGGAAATGACTTCGTAGTCTACGAGTCACGCGGTTCGACTGTATCTAAACTCGATCTATACAATTGGTCCTGCCGGTTGCGAAAAACGAGAAACTCGAGAGCTATCGCTCGAGCTGTCTACTTACAAAGTGTCGATGTTTAATTGATAATTGATAAAACTATCACTATCGCATTGTCGTATTATAAATGACACTTTAATTTTATTATAAACGACACTTGGGCGCGAGCCCGAAATTTGATTGCACGAGAAAAAAGAAGTTGCTGGCGTAATTAAAAACTGCATATGGCAATTAATTGTGAGTTACAGTTGTAATATTTGGACAGCTATAATATCTTATCTGTGATACCTATATTATTTATTGAAAGAGTTTAGCTTTCTGATACGCGAGTTTTGCTACAGAACATATTTGCTATATCCAAAATATACTCTGTAGCTAAAAATATATTCAAGGTAACTACATTAATTAGCTATCAAGTGTATTATCTGTACAACTCTGACATATCGGTTAAATGAGATAACTACTTTTATGTTTAAAGAAATATGTTTACATATTTCGTTTCCAAACTGTGTCGAAGTATTACATTTTTTGTGTTCATTTTTTACATAATATTTATGTTACTTTCTAACGTATTCATCTTGTGTTAAATTAACATGAAAGTTTGAGTGGACCATTTGGGACATGCAATATATGTTAAATTTAACACAAATTTTCCAACTGTGTAGGATCGCATCGGATCGTATAGCAACATAATCATCGGAACTACCGATATGTCAGAGGTATACAGTCAATATACTTGGTAGCTAATGAATGTAGCTACCTTGAATACACTTTTAGCTACAGTATATTTTGGATAAGCAAATATTCTGCAGCTAAACGTCCATGCATTAGGTAGTTAAACTCTTTCTAAATAACATAGGTATCACAGATGATATTAGCTGTCCACATATTACGACTGTAATATAGTTACCATATGCAGTTTTTAGCTATGGCAGTTACTTTTCTTTTTCTGTGCGACATTTCTATCCGGTTCAATATAAAATGGAGACACATACAATTTACATAAATACATACATACATAAATATATACAATTACATACATACGATTTACGAAACATCAACAGATCTTTACATATCGAAATCTCACGTATACACATTTAAAAATGAAGTGTTTAATTTCAAGATACTATTTTTATTGATTTTTGTCTCCGTTTATTAAATACTTAAAAATGTTTTAATTTTAGAACTGTGTTTAGATTTGAGACACTAAAGTTTAAAGCTATTAAAAATTTCAGTTTTAAACGTTTTAGTATTTTAAATCTGAGAACCGTTTAAAACTAAAATATTTTTAAGTATTTAAAAAACAGAGACAGAAACAAAATATTTTAAACATATGCGCTGCATATTCGTCGGACTTGAAACAAAATCATACCAGAATACGTAATATTAATGCTTTAGAAGTATACATATAAGATCCCCTCTCCCCGAAGAAACTGTAAAGAATTTTATTGCGAAAAAATAATACCTCAGTTAGAATTCATATATGTTAGAGGCATGTATAATTTTATTTATTTTAGCCATTTTTGGCATGTACGAATGGATCGACCAAATCTATATAAACGCGCCGATTTCGATACTCATCGATCAGAACTCTGATAGCTCCTACAGGGCAGATCTACAGCTGGGATCTCTCCCAAGATTTTACAATTGTAACTTGTAATCATAAGTAGCATAATTAAATTAATAAAAGCAATCCTAACAAGACCGCGAAGTGTAACAACATATTTAAATAACGAGAAGATTATATCGGTCGAAGGCAGATCTTTGTGCTTAAATTTTCTAGGTAAAACAAACATTTACAAGATTCCCCCAACTGCGTACTGATTAAAGCACAGCTTTTTAAGAAGAACCAAGAAAAGTAATATCACGAAAATTAAATTGATACTAAATTTAATTATTTTTGATGCTTATAAGCATCTCTATTATCTCCCCTTATCTCGAAAAACTAAGGAATTTATTACGATAATATTTATCGTAATAACTGGTAATATTTATCGCAATAACTTGTAAATTAATTAAAAGGTAATCACGGGAGTAGTTATTAAACCCTTTCCTCCTGCAACCCCTATACCTTCTACCCTTCTCCCCTTCTGACATTCATGGAATAGCACGAAAAATATTACCTCGACCAGGGTATGAACTTGGATCCCTCAACTATCCAAGAAGGATATCTTAGTCAGTTCGACCACCGAGGCACTTGGTAATATTTATCACAATAACTGGTTAATTAATTAAAAGGTAATCACGGGGGTAGTCATTAAACCCTTTCCTCCCACAACAATCCCTATATCTCTTTTCTCCTTCTAACACGTCAGCATGTTGCATCATTCTACCAACGACATTCTACCTTCCCTTCTCTTCATCTAGCATTAGCGAGGTGGTGTACTATACTATCAGCAACGTCCTACCTTACCCCTCTTCTCTACTAACAAGGAAACGGTCGGATTTGTCCCTCACCGATTTTGATGAGTTTTAAATATGTTGTAGAACATTAAAAATTATTAGACTCATATATTTTTTTATCTGCTTATCTCGAGGTTTAGGAGTTGAAACACCCCCTCGAATATAATGGATTTTTTAAAAATTTGATTTTTTCAAAAAAGTGAATATACCATACAGAGTATAAAAAACTACAAAACTTTTATATGAAACATTTTTTCATATACTTCACAGTTTCAAAGATTTTCGCTAAAAATGAAAAAAATCCATTATTTTTGACCCTTAAACCTCGAAATAAACAGATAACAAAGGTCCTTGGTGAAACGCATACTCCCTCCGTTTTTTGCCAACTATAGGTTGGCACCAGTCGGTCGTAGAAAAATATAAATCTAATATTTTTTAATGTTCTACAACATATCCAAAGCTCATCAAAATCAGTGAGGGATAGTTTCGACTGTTTCCTTGTAAGACTCGCAGGGCAGCGTAATCTTAAAACATTTTAATATCTTAAAATTAAACACTTTTTTTTTAATGCATGTACACAATTTGTCAAACATTATATTCTCTTAAATTAGGCTTCTAAGCTTAAGTCTAATGATTCAACATTTGTTCATTTATTGATTTTACATCTGGCTCATCTTTGTTTCGCGCATATAATTATGTAAAATCAATATAAAGTGTAACTTGCTTAAAGCTTTGTACCAAACAATATAAAATATAACACCCTGCGCACAATAAAGGAATATTAGGTATTAGGAATAGGAATTAAAATTTTAGAATCAGTTTTCTTAATGAATATTAAACGTAACGCACAATGGCTACGAATAAAACGTAAATGTGTCGTACAAGATACAACATAACTTATTATTTAACTATAGTGTTCATTGAGGAAACTGATTCTAAAATTTTAATTTCCATTCCTAATATTTAATATTTCTCTATTGTGCGCAGAGCCAAATTTGTTTAAAGCTTAAAACTATGTTGCTATTTTTGTTGTTATCAACTTTTGTTTTATAACTGACAACACCAGCATCGCATTAAAGCGAAGGATTATGGCTCATTGCACCACTCCGCGTACTTGCTGCAAATATTCGCGCTACGAGGCGCGTCTCAAATAAATAGGTACATCTACCAAAAATTGATCATACGTAAGAGTTAAAGAAAATATATGGGATGTTAAAAGAACGAATATTATTAACGTTTGTACTTTCAGATACGCGTTCATTCATAAGATGTCGAGCGTGCACCGCAAATACCCGTTAATTAACGGCAGGGAAGGTCGAGCACGTTCAAAAGAGCTCGCCGTGCGATTCTCGCACGTCGTTCATAATACCTTCCTTATGAAACTTTTCCGATAGCGGCAACGATGTGGAACGATGCGTGCGAGCGGAAGATCGATCCGCGAGTGGATGTGACCGCTAAACGTTTCATCAGAACGCACTAATAAAAAATTGACCTTGACATTGCTGGGCGACATAAAGGCAGCTTTATGCATCTTTACATCCCATTACGGCGAACGCGCGTTCTCATTTGGAAAAGTGGTACATTCGTTCTCTTTGCAATAACTTTATTTGTGCGCACGCGAACGAAGGGTACATATTTAAAAACGTTCACAAACACGTTTTCATTTCTCACGTTCCTTGTCGATCGAGCCCGATTATCCAGGCGGTATCTTCTTCTGCTTGGTAAGCTCCAGCAGTACCGGGTAATGCAGATCCGGACAGTATTCCGGACTGTTCTGCAGTAGTTCGAGATGCCTCGACCACACCATGTCGTCGTACCGTTCCCTCTGGCGCGCTATGAAGCCGCGTTTGATCGACGCCTCGGCGAACTTCTGGAATGTCGTGCCGCGTCTTGGCGCCATCACCAGGGCGACCCCGTCGTCGGTCAGCCAGCCGTAGATCGTCTCCACCAGATCCAGACGAGCGTCGTCGAAGAAGAGGCAGTCGGCGCTCAGGATCACGTCGTAGAGACCAGACGGCAATCGAGCAAATTCGTCGTCGTCGGCCGTCCGAGTCTAGGCGAGATCGAGAAATCATAACCGAGAGTCCGGATTTCAATCTGTCGACTGACTGTGAGACACGCGATCAATGTATTTGCGAATTTCTACTCGGATCGTGCGCGTATCGCTCCGATTGCATATCCGAAATCGTATAAAATCTGAAGAACGATAGATTCGTCTCCCGCGTTTGCGACTTACACGAAGAGTTTGGTAACTCGTAAAATCGAGAGAATCTGAAACTTTGTACAAATTTGAGATAACTCGAGAACTTACAATAGTTTCTCGTGTCGGATAAAAGGTTTTAACGGATGAAGCAATCTCTTGAACTCTTAAAGCAATTTTTTAAGCGACTTCTGTTATAATGTCTTCAAAGCCGTTTAAATAAATTAAAGAAAAATTATATAATTGTATTGTGGTTTCTCGTAACTTATAAGTCAATGTTATAATCATGCGAAATGTTTTGAAGGAATAAATTATTTTGATTTATTTTGGAAAAAAGTCTATCGAATAATGTTCGTTTTTCACATAAGAAACGATTCAAAGGAGACAGATCGTAAATTACTCGGATGTGTACTTTGGTCAAGCTTATCCGCGATGTGTTTTATGATTTGACTTAACTAATAGAATAATTATCGTTTCGATATTTTTTTTATTATTTGTCAACGAACAAATATATGACACCAAAATTAAAGCATCACCACCTATTCTGACCAAAAATAGAAAGTGAAAAATTGATTCTGCTCACTTTGTTCCGCTAACTTGTGAGACGTGAACTATTCTCGATTTTGGTTCGCCGCGGCGTCGATGCAAACTTGATTGGTCCCGGTCA
This sequence comes from Solenopsis fugax, assembly GCA_003595255.1. Taxonomy (NCBI): domain Eukaryota; kingdom Metazoa; phylum Arthropoda; class Insecta; order Hymenoptera; family Formicidae; genus Solenopsis; species Solenopsis fugax. The sequence goes on along the minus strand of QKQZ01055367.1, from coordinate 348 downwards.
AGCGGAAATTTCCCACGAAAAATATATCAATTGCGCGGAACGTTGAGAGCTACCGGAAGAGCACTGAGGCTACATTATGGAGGCTACCGGAAATGTCCGAACGGTGCGTCTATATATCTGAACCGGCATTACAAAAATCACGCGGGGATTCTATGTTCCCATGTGGCATCTTCGCGATACATATCGAGAGAGAAATATACAGATATCAAATATTTTTTAGCTGGAGTTTCAACTTTTTTAGTATTTTATGTACATTATAAAAAAATGCACATTATTAAAAGATTAGTGATATCCAGGCTTGGGTAGTAACTAGTTAAAAAGTTAAAAGTTAAACAAAAAGTTAAAAAG
>QKQZ01055365.1:0-14164 GCA_003595255.1 Solenopsis fugax | reverse complement strand
GGGACAGCAAGAGGGTGGCAAGTCGAGCGGCAGCACGTCACCATTGTGACGAATGATTCGCGCGTGTTCCATGGAACACCAACGTTGCGTCTCGCAGCGCGCGTTTCTCTGCTACCTTCCGTCGCGCCACGAAAGCCGGCACCCGGCTTCGGAATCACGGGTGTCGGTGATATCGATCGGCGCGGAACGGGCAAAATAGAAGAGGACGTAGGACGGCGACGGAGAGGCCGGGGGAGGGGCACTTAGAGAGCTACTGCATACCGAAACTTCTCTCCGCACGGAGGTTCCATCGCGGATTTTCGCGAACAAAAAAGCGGGCTAGAATCCTGACGAGGAAGACGAGGATGTGGAGAGTCGAGGAGGGCGATAGCGGATGATAGCGGACGTACGAAACGGGTGGGCAAGGGATAGATGGGTGAGGTGAGATGTGGTGGAACTGGGCGAGATTTCATCCGACTTTTGTGACGTAGCTGATATATTTTTATCTGACGTCGGGATTTGACGACTGCTTGTCGAACCACCCTTCCCCGGACGCTTTCTATGATATCGACTGTAAGACATATGTAAATGGTTATTAAGCTATGTCGAGCGAGAACAGAAAAAATTCATTTTGATTCGCGGAGTACTTCTAAAATTTGTCATTGCTAATTACATAAAGATTTGTCCATTAAGAATTCATGTATCGATACGGTAATTATACACGTTCTGAATGTAGGACATTGTAATGCATAAAAAAAGAGACAATTGTGACTGCGATATTAAAAAATCATAAATGCAGGTAAAATGAGAAATAGAAATATAATATTCAGTTTTATATATAGATAATCTCACTATTCGTTCGATATTCAAATTATATTTGTAGAATAAGATCACGCTCTTCCATTTTTGCAAAGATTCAATAATTGTAACAGAAGCCTGCATTTACATCATTAAAATGAATTACAGTTCCACGAATGTAAAATTATAGATTGACCTCTTTAAATAGTTCATCTCATCTATTTTTGTTTAAAAAGCACACACGAAACAAAATCAAACTAAATTCCAAAGTGCACAAAAATAGTCAAAATGAGTCAAGCAAATGGATAGTATTAATATTATACAATAGAATGTTCCAAACATTCGCCTACCACCACCATTACTACACGAGCGATAATATTAGTGATCACGTCACAGATGACCGTATAAATGTATCTCTAATCGACCAGCTTTAAATCTATATACATATTTCGGAAATTATTTCTTAAAATAAAAATCTACAAATAACCATTTCTTTGTACTTAATTTTTCGAGAACTTTTTTCTGTAGTGTTTTGATTAGCAAATTTCGAAACACTGTATATACACTGCATTTCAGTTTCATGCGTTAAACCATAGTATAATCGGCTAAAATGCCGTGTTCGGGCTCGCTTTCTATAATTCGATCACATTTTACATGTACGATAACAGGAAATTGCTTCGCCCTAATATACATATGTTACTCTTTAATACGCAATAACGAAACTGCTCGTAAATTAAAACGACTGCACTACAGATATCGCTTTTTATTACTTCACCAACGTGTGACGTGCGCTATCCATCGAGCAATATATGGCCTGTTGCTTGCATTATGCAGCCATGCGATTCGACAAAAAATAACTTATTGGCGCTCATCGTTTCGTAATGATCGATATGTGACACAAAAAACGGGCGGCATAAAAATCCATTGCTAGGCGACGGAATTCGCGCGTGATCCTCTACGGGGAGGGGATTATTTTCAATAGAGATTATACATATAAAACAATCTGCGCGCTCGATACGGCGATAAGCCCACTGCGAGTTTATCATTGTGGTGTAATATCGAAAAGAGCTCGAAGGTAGTGATGCGAGAAAGAATCGAATCGTGTGGCGGAGAGAAGAGGGAAAGTTATTTTACAAGCAAACGAATATGCTGAGGCACGAAATGGTCCATTTCACGAGATGCCCGCGAACCCACGTACGACATACACACACGTGCGTCTCGTACACGTGCAGCGACCGTTAACGTAACGCGAAAGCGCTGGTGTTTCGTAGTTTATTTTGGCCTTTAACGCAAACAACAAGGACGATAATGCTCGTTCCCGGTTGACACTCGCAACACGCAGCCACGCGAGTCCGATTTTCGACAGCGAGTGCATTCCCGCAACATCCCACGGGAACTAGCGGATTTCGCTAGTGATTTCCAGCTGGATTGCGCTCGTCAACGTATGGTCACTCACTATTATTGTAACTGTCCGATAATGATGCATCCTACATACCGTGATGATGACCCGATGTCTGTCCCAGTAATAGATTCCTCGCTTGTCGCCCTGTAACAGGAAAGTGCAACAGACGTTAGAGAATTGAAAAATTGACAAAAATTTAAGAGTAAAGTAGTAAATAAAGAATTTTATTTCTTTATCTATTAATTCCCGTCCGAATATCTTCAATCTTGTGAAATTTTTACTAAAGTATCGGAAAATACTCGCGTATTCAATTTATTTTTCAAATATCAACCGAAGTGAATTAATTTCTGTAAGCCTCGAATGTTTGCATGGGGCTTGTCATAACAACGACGTACAACAGTGAAACAGTATCAGAAATCGTAGAGCGTGCCAAAGTGAAACATATCGAAAATCCGATTAGATCAAAAACGTTCGAATCAGTTTAATCGAAATCCATTAAATCGAACCCGTGAGTTCGAGTACTCTGATATTACTCGTGAACTCGATTAACGGACGGATACTCTGGTACTAGAGAATACTTGCTCCACGCTAACAGCACCCAACAATTGAACCCATTTGTTTCAGAATATTTGTTTATAAAGTCGAGAAATACAATACAAATTCCTTTTACAATCTACAAAATAATACAAACAAAATATTAAAAAATATTACAAAATCCTCTGTTATACAAACATATATTAGGGATTAAAGTTTAAAAAATAAGTTCAAATTTAGACGTAAAATTAATTTCAGTATCCGGAAGTATAATTTAATTATCGTCGAGTCTCAGTACATGATATGTTCGAAAAATTAGTATTTGATCTAGAGAAATTGATAATATTCATGTCACTGCGAGTTGCCACGTTGGCGAGATAAAGCAACACATATTAGCAATATTTTGTCCACAACATGTCATTTTGAAACCGTTCCATAGATTTATATGCGAGATGGTGCATCAAAGTGACAAGTGACATGCGATGAACACGGGCATACGTCGCCAGGAACATCGTTTACGCCGTTCACAAGTGACGCGCGTCACTTTGAAACTATGAGACTTATGAGAAATTTATCTTCTCTTATCACATCAAACGCGACCGATCACGAGAGTGTGTTAATCTATTATTAAATAACAGAAGTTTTATTTACATGAAGGAATTTTCGAGTGTGAAAAATTTAATAATTTTAAAAATTATGTAATAGTATTGATTAAAAATTTATGGAAGAAAAGATTTTTTGCGATCGATAATTAGCACCTAACGTTACGATTTGACTATTCTAGTGACGAAGTAACAGTCTCGCAAAAAATTTTATAATGTGTGTAAAATTTATCGATCAGGGGTAAAAGTTACGAAGTTACTCGATACGATCTCGTCATTGGATCGTTTTTTTACAATCGTCTGCTGCGCTATGTAAAGGTAGCAGGATGTCGAATGACTGTGGCGGCGACTCAAACACAGTCCTGACGAGTGTAAAATTACAGCGAGTTGTTTTAAAATGCCTCGTAGTACTTTTTTTTGTACAATTGAAACATAAATCTGATGCTCCATAAAGCACAAGAATCCGTGATCGAATTGGAGCAAAGTTTTTAAACTTATTGATAAAATAAATACATTTAGCTATTTTATAACCGACAATTATTGTACTAATTGACTCTTAAGCAATTTATAATTTTTAATCTAGTATGGCGGTAACATTTTTCATACATTTTTTTTTTTTTGAAAAATCTCTCTGAGCACAAAGATAGAGCTTTTCCATTAAAAGTTTTATTTTCACTACTTTTCAAAGCGTTTTATATTGAAACAGATATATGTATGTTTTGTCAAAATGTTTTCTGTTTACAGTCTTTTGCATCTTACACTCGTAGAACGCGTCAGTATAACGAATTATCGAGATAATAATTCTTTCTAAAATTGTTGTTTTTTTATCCTCTTCCTCTAAAATGTGTCTAAAATCCATTAGCATAAATTATATATCTAGAATTAAACATAGTTTATCCTAAGTAAAGGAAAAAAATATATTATATAAAATACACTACACCGTACGTTGCGTATATTTGCAATCTAGATTAGTGCGTATGAATTGTCGGGAATTTTGTAGATGGTAACGCATGATAACGTTATGATATTTTCCAGCAAATTCGAGGTGACGAAACTATCTAAACTTGGAGATTATGACAACCGTTTGTCGCGAGTTTAACGATGTTCAGTGACGGTGCTTCCCCAATAGTTATATAACTTCGTGCGTCTCATAAATGCGAGCCACGGAGCAACTTGAGGATAATTACATTCGCAGATGACAGAGAGTAAAATTACTTGCATTATGAGCACGAGAGTAGTAGATTACACGAGGGAAATGTAAATTTGTAAAAGCCAATATATACGCATGTTTTGTGCCCTTCGCGCACAAGTGAAAATTTGAAATTACAATTACGAACGCTGCGAATAATTGCGCGGCATGTTGCAATAAATTAATAGTGATTAATGTAAATCTATCAAAATGCATCGTTTTATTTAACTTTGGCTATACGCAAAAAAATTATGATAATTTCTACAAGATAATTTTACGATAAAGGCTTAATTGTGAAACAAATGCATTACATGAGAATTTCATTAGTCGCGAAATATATATTTTGTCAGCGTCTGAATTTGTACATGTTTTATTAAACTTTTACTTTTATAGTTTTAGTACATGTATCTGAAACACGTTAATAATATAACAAAATCTTTTCCGACTGTGTACTATGAAAAAAAAACAACGTATTCTCTTACACTTTATGATATTTTTGTTGCAACTCTTTTCTTTTGCGATTCTATTGGGTTTTCAACTTTTTTGTTACATTCAAACTTGGATAACTGAATTCCATCCATTGACCAACCACGACCGCTGTTCCATTCGAGCTTCGCTAACGGTGTACTGCTAAGGAAGGTTTCATTGTTGGAGTTCGCATACGAGCCATTCTGCTGCGTCGCTTTTTTCTCTCTCCCTCCTTCTCCCTGTTTCTTTTTCTCATTTGGCACTGGTGTAACCAACACTGTGCAATTGCGCAACTGCATTTTCTGCACTATGGCGCCGATGTTTCGAGAGGCGGCATTTATTTAGGACGTAGCCTCTTCATGAAACTGCGATATCGCGTGCGTCCGTGGTAAGATTAATGGACCAATCTTGGCGCCGGGCGCGGTTACGCGCAATCAGGAGACAGCTTTTCGGAGCTTCAGCCTTTCATCGTGATAGCGACGTAGATACATACGTGCTAGCTAGCGGCATGCTACGCCCGGCTTACGCAGTTCAGACTATTCAAGTCTGCGGTATTTACTTTACGTTCCGCCGCGTAAGCTCTGTGAAACGTTACCCGTGCTTTACGTGGCAATGTAACACAGCCATAGGATTGCATTATATGCAGAATGAGAGAAAAAAGTGCTACTGTTGCGAGTAAGCTGGAAATTTTTATATACGCAGTGACATCGTCGTTCCATATCGCGCGAAATTTGAGCAACGATCAGCCGTTCGCAAATTGAATAACACAGGATTCAAGTAAGTTAATGTTGCAAGTTTCTTTATTTCATTAAAAAACGGAGGAAACTTAAAAACGCTGTAGACGGTTATCGAACGATGTAATATTTGTTACAGACGATCGGGTCACTAGGGAACGAAATCGATTTGTCTTTTCTCGTGAATTCACATCGAAAGGTCAAACTCTGCCAGGAACTATTTATCAAGAAACCGGAATACCAGAAGGAATGCTAAAAAAAGGAGGAGGAAGTCGCAAGAAAGAATAATGAACCCGGTTGAAAAATCGAGGCACCTCACCAAATTATTGTTACTTTCTTCGTGTGGCGTTTTATTCGCTGTGCTTCTATAAAATATTATCGTTTCTCTACCTTCGTGAAATCATATCTATCATATCGAATTTATTGTCAATAATCTTGTTACTTTTCCTATATATTTCTGTAATTTGATTTAATTGATATGTAAAAGAAAGATCTGAATATGTACAAACGAATATAATATAATAATCGAGAATCTGCTATCCCGCAAGATTTACATTCATTGATTGTAACATATTTACAAGTGTACGTAGTATGAATATAAATATAAAGGAAAAATTATCAGACTCACTAGAAATATATTTTATTCAGCAAAAGAGATTGTGTGATTAATAATTTTTCCATTTAAATATAATTAATATAGCTCAATGTTTTGATTATTGAAATTTATAAATAAATTGAAACATGAGACAGTAAAAAGTAGATTACGTGCTTTTGAACAGCCACTGGTATTATTTTATGACGAGCATTAACTTGCTATATCCAACCGTGGAACACTTTTGGTTGGATTAACTTCATTGTTCAAAATGCGTATGACAGCATTATGTTCTACATCTATGTCGCGGTAATATTTCCGTGTTTCTCATGCATTTTCTCGAACGTACGTATCTCTACTGTTCCCTCTCGCGGAACGCTGAGTCTCCGCGAATAATGAAAGTCATAATACGTAACATAATTTTGTGCACATTGATTATTCACTTTGTCCCGCTCAATGGTTCTCGACCGCATGTAAATCCCCGAAGGATCGTGAGTCTCCAAGCGACACTAGGAAGTTGCACGACGAAGTAAGATACGATGCCTAATACAGCTTTATACACCCAAAGGAGTGTTTTACCCAAGTTGGTTCGTTCCGGTCTGTCGCCACTTTTCCGATAGGCTCTTTAACTAATTCAAGCGGTGGAGCCGTAACAACTGAGATAAAATTCAACAGAGGATTAAAAAGGCAAAGGCCGGAGAGGCAAAATGCTCAACTCGCGCCCCGTGTACCATTCGCATATTAAATCGATGAACATCTACCTCCTTAAAACTGCAATTAATTAATTAATTACAGACGGAGAACGAAACTTGAAAAATAAAACCGTATTCTTTCATAGTTAACCGTCTCCAAACTAAAACAATAAAGTAATTCCTCTTATTTTAATGATGCTTTATACTGCTGATACTGATAATTATAAACTCAAAATAACCTTCGATAATTCTGGGCATCTTGAAGTACCGCTAATTGCACCTCGTATTCAGCTTTTAAAATTAATTAATATCTTCTTCAGTTATCGGAAAATACGTCAAAGTCGCGCCGCGCCGGTTCGCAATGGCTACAAAGATATACGAATCTCGAGAGGTTAAGGATATTACGGAAATCTGCAGAGGAATAAATTTAATTTTACACTCAACCATGTTAATCCTTTTCTCTTTATACACTGCCTGGATCTTCCTTCTAGATTGGGGAGGAGAGGTGCGAGTTGCGAACAGAAGTAACGCAAGTGGAGGATGGCTAGGAAGGTAAAGAGGTGCAACGAGGTCAAGAAAACGGTACCGTGGAAAGAGAAAGGATAAGAGATCTGCAGGAATAAAAGGCACTAACTCCGAGGTACCGACAGATTGAAAAACTAGGTAAAATTGGATCTTGGAGCTGTCTTCATCCGCGGAAGCGCAGAAGTGGCAATCGCGCGGCAAATTAAGCGAGGCCATCGTAAAGGAGCGAAAATGGTTATGCTCTGTCCTAAACTTACCGCTCTTTCTTCCCTCTCTTTTTTCCAACTTTTTGCGTCCCCATTAAATAATAGATGAATCAAAGTAATGTGCCCTTCTCCGCAGCGGAGCATAGTTCAAGTTAGGGATAAGTTTCTAAAGCTTCTCACAATCTCTCCACAATTCTGCAGTTATAGCATTTACAAGGTATCGACTTAGTGCATTAAAGACTTCATCTTGTATCTGTGAATTTTGATCCAATAAAGGAATATTTTATTCAACGTAAAGATGTAATTTATATATAAGAGAAGATAAACACTTTTTTAATGAGTCATCTGTTTATCTTAATTAATAATTTTTATGAATTTATACATATAAATATAACATTTAAAGAAGAAATCAATTCAGTAAACAAATATGAATTTAAAGTGTAGTAGTGATAAACATAGAATTATATGGCAAGAGAATAATACCGTTTTAAAAATATATAAAAAAAAGAAGATAAACAAAACAGTATTATTTTTAGATGAAATGTATACATAAAAATGTAATGACGTTTCATTACATTTTTATGTATACATTTTATCTAAAAGTAATACTGTTAATTTAAGCATGTATGAAAAACTTTGTTTTTTCTACAACTTACAATAGTAACAATTAAACACATTCATTAGAGATGCGAAAATATTAAAACTAATGCATCGTAACGTAACGTCACAGTTGAATTACATTTTGTGTTAGTTATTAATTAATAATTGTACGTTCGGAATGTGACAATCATTTCGCACAAATATCAGAAATATATATAAAGAATAAATTATAAATGTTGAAATTTTTCTGGATTTATCTATAATCACCGTTCTCTATCATTATTTTAATTTCTCGTTTCAGTCACGTTGATTTTTTAATCGATATCTTATTAACGGTATTATTAATGGAAACTTTATCGTAAAGAAAGAGAGAGAGAGAGAGAGAGAGAGAGAGAAATAAAATTTCTTCTGCTACAAAAAGAGAAATTGGCTAATAGTGTAAATGACACGTTATTTACTGCTCTTTCGGATTCAATGAAATGCTCATTACGAGCCCGTCTGGCCAATACTATTCCATACTTTTATTCATAAACCATGACTTGGTGCGATAAATAAAATATGTGTCAAAGTATCGTTTCTCTTGCCCTTTGCCCGGCACGACCGCTTGGCCCGGAGTCAGCATAAGTTTCCAACTTGGTGGTGAAGGAAGCCCCTTGCGGCAACTTGCGTACCCGCAGAATCTCGTGAACAGACTCAGCTCACGCCAACCTCGAGGAAGAGTAAGGCGGTGGAAGGTATTTCTTGGGTCGCGGCATACTCCTCTCTCATCCCGAACACGTACCAGCACGCGCGCATTCCCTTATCTAGACCGGCGGCAGCGTGTAGTTGGGCGCAAGCCCATTTCTTCGTCAGATGAAATGTTAATAGCGACGAAGATGCGTGCAAGTTGCAAACGTGAACTTTTCGCGTAGCACCCGGCATTGCCCGCCAGTCGCGCATTCTTTTTACACGGTTCGCCGAATATTCCGCGTTCTTCCGAGCGCATGAAACGGAGTGTCTCGAATTCTCTCTCGGCCGCGTTAACAGCGTGTGCGCTCTTCATTTTTTTGCTAACGAGAAGCTCGGGCGTCGGGTGATTCATGGAAACCCGTAAATCAACTTGACTACCTGCTCCTTAAGGGAATAATTTCGGTCTCTTTTTACTGAGTGATTTATGAATTAATATCTTTCTTAAACCGTTATATGGTATATTCTGTGTATGTGTGAATGGTCAGTATGTATGCTAAACTCTCATTGATTAATTTTTTCTTCACGTTCTTTACGGAATTCATCGTTCTATTTAAAACAAATTAAAGCACGACAATTATTAAATAGACGTACACACTTCTAGAAACTTTAAAATTGTAAGAACTGCTCACTACTTTTTAGTTTTCGCAAGAGTAATATTATAGGATGTCCTAAGTCTTAATAGTTTTCCACATTCTAATTATAATTACGTTATTCAGACAAGTGTCGCAAGTAGTCAAAAAAACAAAGCGCAAGTTGGATGAACAAATATGGAACAAAGAAGGAGTCTTGCAAGACCGCGAACGAAACAAACCACAATATTATAAAATGACATGAAGAAGAAAGCAACTTAAATGTGCTAAATTTAACAATACAATAATATCATGATGGTTGCCTTTTAATATGCATAATGAGCATTCCGACAATTTTACAGAGTGTCAACTATTAATAATATGTTTGTATTTTCTACACGAGATTTCATTAATACCGTCAGAAATAATTAAAACCAGTATTTAACGTAGCTTTGTCCATTTGATCATATTTTGACGGATTACACGAAAAATGTGGTTTACCCATTGTCATATATTTTGATGGTAATATGTGTCGCATATTTTCCGATATTGGTATCCAGGCTTTGTTCATAATCATTATTTATGAAAAGCAGAACATTCATTATCCTCGATATGATAAAGTTTCTGCAACCGCATAAATGATATCCATATAACATCTTTTTTTTTAAATTTATACGTGAAGAGCATTATCGTGAATATTATGTTTAATAACATTGCGTGGTGTATAACTTCGTCATTAGCATGGCGTTAAATTATATTGCCTAATTGTGAGAAGACGATCTGTACGTAATGCGTCTAATACCGGCAACAGTTAACTTTGTTCCCACGAGGGTGAGGTACAAATAGCTCGGGGCTTAGCAGCAGATTCGAAATATTCACATATCTCGTATCTTCGACCTAAGCATCGCGTTACATCTGAAGGCTATCAGTAAAATCGATACATTTAAATCGGATGCTATGCTCGATTTCGTGACGCGCGTGTATCAACCGACAAATACTACGCGCAAAAATCTGCAAAAAATCCCTGGTTTCAGAGCGAAGACCATTCGTCTGTGTTAAAAAGGGATTCACTGTCGATATCGGTGCATACATCACACACGTGATCGATGATGGCGATTCCAACGGATCGCAGCAACCGGTTATTTCATGCGCAGATTGAGAGAGGAACATTGTTTCGGCTTAAAGATAACGCTTTGTTTCCGGTGTTCCGTGGTGAACAATGCACGCACGAAAATCGAATAACGCTCATAAAGCTGTAGATAAGCGCCGGCCGGGTGGAAAAAAGCGCGGCTCAAGCAGCTTTCATATTTCACGACTGCCACTTGCGCCATATTTTTCATTTTACTCTATTCTCGCCCTTTTTAATTACTGATAACGCGAGAAAAGCCGCACGGCGCAACCCGGGGCGCGCGATCGTGGAGATTTGTAGCCGACATCGGGCCGCGAAATTAAGTTTTACAAATTTACAGTTTATTATTCCACCGAATGCAATACGGATAAAATAGCTGAATAAATAATGTGCAATAATATTATTTATAGCTGCTTGCAAATCTCGCCATATTCCAATGTTTCACCCCGGACTTAAAGACAAAAATCGCTCGAGAGACCGAATATAACGATAAACGTGTGTCGTTCGCGAAAAAAAAAAACCACTCGAACGTATTTCAACGTCAGTCGACGTTGCGTCGAGGGAGGCTTTTAATTATTGTAATGCGCGTACGTCGCGAGTGTGATTTTCTAGAAACGTAGGGTGGCCGGGCGTGGATGCGGCTAAATCGAGTTATCGACGCCGTCGCGCCCGTCGAAAGGTCGCAACGGAACGTGTCGACGTACTCTAATTCGCGATCTGCAAATCTCCCGCGCAGTAAAACGCCGCGTGACGCGGCGCGGCGCGGCGCGGCGTAGCGATTCGGCATGGCGCGGATCAATTGGAGCGCACTCTTCGACGTTGCGAGAGAGCGTTCACTGCGGATCCCGCGTTCCCGATGGTCGTGAACGATCGATACGCGAAACAAAGTGCCGACCGTACACATTTCTATACGTTCCAATCCGAAGGGCNCCGTACACATTTCTATACGTTCCAATCCGAAGGGCAATTCAATTGCGGTGGACGTCCCATACGGGCATCTGCAATATTCTCCGCGAGCAATCGTCCTCCAGAGACCGTCAATGTATGCGCTCGCACGGCTCCCAATGACATTTACATTTATATTGACACGGCGCTCAATGGGATCTTGAACAACGGCGAATGCTTAAATGCATTTGCGACCGCGGCTTAACGACCGGACCCGAATTTTTCCGGTGCCGGATCGGCGCGCGGACGCGCGGGAAATGGTACGCGCGAGGACGCGCCGATAACGCCGACGCGTCCCGCAACGGATGCCGAAACGAGGATTCAATGCGATTAAGTTTTCACGTTGCGGACACGCGGACATCGCGCACGTAGCTCGCGGTACAAGTGCGTTAACTCCTGCGCGCGCGACTTTTCGACAGAATTATATTCAACAGAAATTCACTTTTATCTCGTCGCATTTGTAAATTTGATTGGGGAAGTAAATTTCTCTACTTGACATATGAGTGCATTATGACGCATTATGACGCTACTTCTACGTTGAATAAAATACGTAATATTATCTTTTTGAAAATATTGGACTTTTCTATAGAAAATGAACGAAAGTAGCTTTGGTAATTATATCAATACTAATGTAATTAATATAAACTAAACTCAGTAGTGAGTATTAATAACTAAATCTCAGTACTGAATTAACACATCATTGATATTCAATAATATTTGATATGAAATAATAGTCTAAATTTTAGTGATTAATGTTTAATGATATTCTAAACTATCGATGTTCTAAATTATCTAAATATTATTTCCGTTAGAGACTCTGAATATATCAAAATAATAAGTTTATACGTTGTATACAGTAATCCTTCTTATAGATTGAGAGATATAGAATGTTATGCTCCCACAGCGAGCTACTATTATTACGAAATTCTCTTTGTGAATATGCCAATAGACACAATACTCATGTAATTTTCATTCTCGTTAGAACATATCGATAGAACGACGAGGATACAGCTAATAATAGATAAGAATCTATGTCGCGTTTGTCTGGCTTTCGTGTAACTCTCTTGATAACCCAGTTAATATTGAAGCACTTCAGCCGAGAATAATATACAATACTATTCTATCTGTTATCAGGGTAATGTTTATCAAGTCGGTGAAAATACAAATATCCATTCTATAATTGAAGTCTTGGTACTATAACGTAATTATACGGGGCACGAAAGAATCGATCACCTTATAACGACGTTGTATTGTAGCAAAGTGATCTTTCTTTGGACTCTTTAATTCGGATAAAGTATGTTGTTCAAAAACGGCCGCTCTTTTGGAATCGGTTTCGAAAATTGGAAGGAAAAAGATTGCATCATAATGGCTGGTTGCACGGCCGATATCCCAGCGACTCATACTCCACGTGTACCTTCATTCGCTGTAACCAAATTCGCCTCACGTATTTCCATGGCCCTTTAAGCGCGACCTCGTAGACCACGGCGTCCTGCAATTTATCTAGAATGACGTTCTATTAAGATGGGATTCGGTCGCCTTCGCTGATCCTTACCAACTTCCGAGGTACACAAGAGACGAGAGCCTTTCGCCTCACGGATAGCTGGACTGCGCGAGGGCTAATGAGTTTGTAACTTTTTAAACGGTCCTTCAGCGAGCGCGCGATTCTTAGTGTCAGTCTAAGATGTCGATAGTCGATACTCGACACGGTGATTTAAGACCTCCCTTCGAGAGCTACGGCAAGTTAATTGTAACCTGATAGCGTTTTAAATTTACCCGCCGGATATTGATTTACCGTGGTTGCAAACAAAATGAACTGCTGTCGCAAGGAATTCAATTATTTTTCAAACTAATCAGATTTATCTATCAATTAATTTCAAAAGTGAGATATCGCGGTAATTTAATATAATAATACAATAATCTAAACAATAATTTACGGTAATAACTATCTTATACAGTATATGTGAAAACATATAATCAAGTATAAAAGATAAAATTAAGTTAAATTTTTTTTAGAAACTTAATATGTTATTCGATATTGTAAAGAAAATTAAAGAGACATAAGAAAAAATATATAAAAAAAGAACAAATTAACTTGTTAGTACTTGTTTGTTTAAGTAAATGTCATTGAAATGTGTATGTCGTTATATACTAATATTCTATTTTATTCAATTTTACAAGACACAATTTTAAAAATCAATAATTCATTATTCTTACATTTTTTAACGAAATAATCCAAAAAGATTAAAAACAGTACATACAGATCATAAAAGACATTAACTTACTTTCTATTTTTATTTGAACTTTGACTTTTTTATTCATTCACTCATAAAAATTCTTATCATTATATGATCCAGTTTATTTGATATAAAAATAATCATTTTTGAGAAAAAAACAATGAAATTAAGTTTCTTGTGTTTATCGAGAGAGCATTGGAAAGATATATATTACATATTCATTTATATAAAATCTAT
>QKQZ01055364.1:0-13446 GCA_003595255.1 Solenopsis fugax | reverse complement strand
ACCCGCCCGTGCCGTAGCCGCGAGAGGGGCCCGCGGTAACGCACGGCGGCGCAGGAAAGAGCACGGATGGTGGTTTCGAGCCGCCAATAGTATATCCGCCGAGCGACAGCGCGCGTGTGCCGTAGATTAGTTTGTAGTTCGTCGTTAAAGAAAAAGCCGAGTTATTAGTTGCGGCTTACGGAAGGTGGGGGGAGGGGGGAGGCAGGGAACCAGCGGGAAGATGAGGAGGTCAGGCGGCCCTCGCGCAATTTAGCGCAAGCTTATCAGATCCGCTGTACTTCCGCCGCAATTTATGCTACTTACTTAGGCGACGCGCGCTATCTTCTGCTATTTATAAGAACAATGATTAATGACTGATAATCTGCGTTGATAAATTAAATGCGAATTATACTTTGAATAATATTCATGCTTACGGAATCTTTAATTTTACGATTTTATCTATCGGAAGTTTTACGTGCGTGAAATATTCTTGATTTTCTTCTTCGATCTTTCGGCCGAAATTTAGGTAAGACTTTTTGACCAATTTGGAATTCGAGTTTTCATCAACTGAAACAGAGGCAACGAATTAATATACTGATCACGATAATGCCTCAGATATCGATTCTCTCTTTCTCGGTTTGTGAATTAATTCGAAAGAAAGCGGTTTCTATGTATTCACGTGTACGCGTACCTATACGACGCTGCGTACGATTTCTCGGTCCCGCGACAGCGGCCTCCGTTATAATTCTCCGTTATCTATGGAAATTCTAAACCATACTAAACAACAATATATATCCCAAAACTATGTAATTCCTCGTGCTTGCGCGTACACGGTATGCAATATGTGGTAGCGAGGGTTGCAAACTGGTCGCAGTACTAATTTGTTTTGTGCTGCCTTTTTGATAATTTATGATCTCCCGAATAAAATGCATTAACCCCCTCTAATCTATATTTGAATGCGTCAGAAAATAATATTAGATGCAGAAATAATATTTAAAGAAACTTGGAAAATTAACGAGAGAAAAATTTATATAAGTAATTGAATGGAATAGTCATCGCGGAAGTATAATTTTTTTCTAACTATCGGCACAAATATAGAAAAAATCATGATGCTCTAAATTTGCAGTTTTATATTATTAAATTAAGCAATGCATATAAACTTGTTGCTGCAACGAAAAATATTTTTCTTCCGATTTTCCAAATATTTTATTTGTTAACATTCATCGTTATTTAATTTAAATTTATTTCTGAACAAATAAAAGTTTTGGGGTAATTTTCAACGCGAGGACGTTCGTTACCAGAGTGTAGCGACGAAAGAAGGAGACGCAACGTAAGGGTGTCCCGACTCTCGGCCAAGAGTTGACGTTCCTTCGAAGCGTTCGAAGTCGTCTATGCCTTAGAACGGCATGTAATCATGCCAGTCCGCTATTACTTCCTATAACGCTATCTACGCCAGGAAACGCCATTGCTCGCTCGTTCCTACGTGGTCCAGGGACGCCGAGGATGATGAGATCTGCAGGCTTGCATCCTGATGAGACTATTAGGATGGCTTGATAAGTCCATAATATTCTGGTCGATGCTGGGCAACGCCGTCGACTCCACCCGGTGTCCTCGCCAAACCGCTACCTCCTCCTCTCCTTCTCCTCTACCGCTCGTCCGGCACCCAACTCCATTCCCTTCCGTCGTCGCCAACCCTTTTACGTGCACGAACGATGCCCGGCTTCGGTCGTAGTAACGACAAGATAGGTGACGCTTCCAATTTCCATCGACTTTGTCAACGCGATCATTTCTCAATTCGCAGGAGGCAACTTTTTTTTTATAGAAACTCTGACACTTGTCTACGAATAATACTAGTCCATCTCAAAAATTCGTCGTCTAATATTGGCGAGTTTTTCTCATTTGTAATGATGCTATATTAAATGATTGAACTTCACTGTTCTTTCAATATTCCATGAATTATTGCGTATGCTAGAAGTCTATGTTGCTTCTTACTACTTCAATTTTATATTATTTAAAAAAAATATTTTTTTTATTTTAAAATTTTCGAATAATGAAGAACGTGATAAATACATAATACATTGTATTACCTATTCTAAGATCGTTTATTTTAATACAATTTATATTTTGCGTGTACTCTTTTTGCTTAAAAGCTTAAGAGCTATCTAATTTTTAATGAATTTTTCTTAATATGAAGGCAGCTAGGAAGCGTTCTTTGGAAGCTTCAGACGAGGAACCTCGTCCGTGCTCGTATCTTGCGGGCGAACGGTCGATGTTGCGCCCTCGAAGCGGCTGAAATTAACTTTGAGCATTACAGATGTCGAGGCGCGCCGCGGCGAGAAGCTAACACCTTGTTAGCCTGACAAATTCGGTCCATCTCTCCTTCCTATCGTCCCTCACGACACTCGCCGTCTCCACCCATGCTTTCTATCCCCGCGACAATATCCCAGCCTTTACCAGAAATTGAGGAAACTCGGCTCTTAACCCTTTAAATGGATACGCAAAATTGCGATCTGTCACAAGAAATGGCATATCTCCGTGTATGCAAAGGAAATGTAAGGAAAGTTCTATTATTTGAATAAATATCTGAAAAAACCGTCACGTTCATTTGCCTAAAGTTTAAATCGATTTTCGTAAGTTGATCTATCGCGAGTGGCGTTTCAACGTTTTCTCATTACATGAAGAACAAGATAATATGGTATGACGCTCAATCTATCTTAGAATTTGTTGCAACATTTGCATAGATTTCGCAAAGCTCGGTGCTACGTGTTTTGCGCTCGTATTCGTAATAGCGTCGCTTCTCGCACGTATTTTGCGAGCCGGATGATAATCGACTTCTTACGCTACATGCCAAAGCTACCCTCCGTCTTCATCGGTCTCCCGAAATTGGCGCGAATGGAATCCCGAGCAGCTGCGGGAGTTCTCGTCGTACGTGCGGAGAGTGTCGAGCGTCGCAGGACGTCGCTTAATCGGGTCGTACCCTCCCGCGATCCGGGACTGCCATCGCCGTCAGCCCTTTCTGGACCTCCGCGTCGCCGCGCAATCCATGACGACTGGAAAGTGATATCGAGGATTTCGAGAACTTCACTCGATATTGGACGATTTCCAGGCACTTCCTTTGTGCCGCGTTACACGAAATGGGGTGGGTAAAACGGGTGGGTGGCGTGGAGGTATGACAATTGTGGTGGCGGCTACGGTACGACCGGCCAACGGTCACGGGATGAGAACGGCGCGCGGAGACGCGTCATCGTGTTTGCGTCGAAAGGCGGAAGGGTAATACCATTGCACGGCCGAGGAGTGCCAATATCCGTGGGCTCGTCGGGCGGCATTTAATTGCGTTAGTATTTCATCGCGAGAGTCCGCGCCGAGGAGACTTTTCAATTAGGGTCGCAGTCGGTCGAGCAGCCGGCTAAAGCCTTTGGCGGAGTTAGGCATGTATATAATACGTAGAGATAGATAGAGATAAAAGGCTGAATACTCCTCATCGAATTTGCGTAAAGGAAAAGTTTACTACTTTATTATCTGGCTGGAGTTACGTTTTTCGTAATAAATTCTAGTGTTTAAAAGATGTTTACTAGCATCAGCACCATAAAAGATATTTATTAGCATCAGTATTATTAAATTTATTATCAATTTATTATCATTTCTAATTTAATTTAGAATTGTATTTCAAGACCGAAAATATTCAGCGCTCAATTTGAAGAATTAGAAAATGTATATAAATACATAAGAAATATTAAGCATTAAGATCCGGCTTTAACAATTATTATAAATAAGAAAGTATCTAAGACGCTGTGATTTATCTTGCAATATATTGAATACAAACATCTATAATATTCGACAATGAGAAATTAAATAAGAACGTCATCAATTTGAAGTATATAAATTATAAAAAATTAACAAATAACAGGACAATTTTTATTTTTCTATAAAATAATAAAGTCAAAAATAAAAATTGAAAGAAGATAATAAAATAAGTTGTACATGACACGTATATATTTAAAAAATTGTTATTAAATATAAGCTGCTATTTGATTTTGTTACTAATTCATACTAATTATTTTTTGTTTCAGGTACGTAGTAACAACAATAAAAAAATATTTCCATAAAGGTAAGACGATTCGAGAAAGCAGTTAAATGGTAATAAATTAACAAAGTGTTAATTTTATATTAGTTAGTTATTCAGCTCATTAATTATTAATCGCTGCGCGGAAATAGATATATATGAACATGTAGAAAAAATTAATTCATAAATATCTATACATATACATATATATGTATAAACATTATATATATATATATATATATATATATAGTTCAATATTCTGATTTAGGGATTTTTGATAATTTATTTTGATAAGTTATGCAAGCATTTAAAATTGATCTACATCACGTTAATAATAAAATAAGATAAATTAAATTAAATTAAATTTATGATGGATATTCGCTTTGATTCATTGTACATAAGTTAATGTATACATATAATAGGAACGTTTAGATTAAGCTTCCATATTTAATTATTGTTTATTAGTATAGCAAAAATATGCTAATAGAAATATTTAATACCTTAATTACATTGCGATTATATTAAAAAGATGAGTCGCTCCCTTAATGCATATCCCTGAAATGGAAAATAAAGATATCCTTATTCTAACCGATCCACGCTTTCCGCCTGCATTTATTCCATCCGGCTGACTCGGTACTTTGCGTCGCATCGGAAGAGATTCAAGGGTGAGGAACATCAGCCGACGGTGGTTAGTATCCGGGTAAAATGATGTGAAAGCTTATGAAATGGCGGTCTAGTCCAGTGCGATACCGGCGCATAGTGTGTTTCCACCTCGCACCCAGAGATAATACGGCGGGGTGGTAACAGCCAGAGGTTTATCTTTGTAGGACCATAAAACTAACCCGTTCTACGCTTGATGATGACCGCTCCTCAGATACCAGTCTACAGCCCGTTTTAAAACTCATTTGAAATTTTAGCCTGGCAATTCGCGATTGTTTCTAAATTTTAAATGTTAGCCTGATGTTCATTCCGTGTGATTTATTTCCAACAAACTGTGCATAATTCGACCTGTATGATCAGGATGAATTCTTAATTCTTAAATTAATGAATTAATTAACGAAATTAACGAAAATATTTTTTTTTAGTGTATTTGCTTATTGCCGTTAGTATTTTATAGTTATGTTTGAATTACAATGTTTAAATGTACATTGTTATACGATAGATAAAGATCGTGAAGGTTCACATACGGGCAACAATAATCGTTACAAAGTTACATGAATATCGCCGTGTGGTCCGATGTCAAAGTACATCGTGCACTTTGTCTCGACGGTGAAAGGCACAATTGCCGAAAACGCAAAGTCGCCGTCGGAGAAGTTCGCGACAGCTTGATATTTTGGCGACGCATGTACGCGGCGATCGTAAATTGTAAAATCTATCAAGACCAACGCGGTCGACATAACTCAGGGGGGTTGCTATCCCGGTGGTATGAAGCATGGCGGCCAGACTCGGCATAAATACCCGGTTGCAGAACACTGCAGGAGCAGAGAGCAAGCCCAGACCCGTTGTGGCGTGGCAACATCATCTATCTCGAATAATTTATTATCGCACGACTACCGCGTCCTCTCGAAACCCGGACAAGAACGCAACTATAGGAACTACGAACGGGAAACGAGTGTCGTGCATATGCATCCGACCCTCATCGACCTTCCATCAGCTGGATTTCGAGATCGCGAACCTCGTTGCAGTCATGAAAGGTGTTTGCGTCTTCTTCACTGACGGGGGACAAATGATTTTCACATCAATTCTTGTATAGCTGTCAGCACACCTAACATAATGATATTAAGATAAAAGTGATAAATTCAATATCCAAAAATTGCAATCACATTAATATTACTTAATGTATTGAGATAAAACATATGCAGCACATGCATTAAGCACTAAGTTTAATTTGATGTTGCTAAAGATATAACTTTAAAAGTGGAGTACCTTTCATATTTTTTTTATAGGAAATATAGTACCACTGTGTTTATGCATATGCGTGTATTTATATATATTTAGATTCATAGATTTATAAAAATGATGCTTATTCTACGAATATCTCGGTATTACAACTCCGTGTTTTTCGGAAATTTCAAACACATATATATAATACATATTTAAAAAGCTTACCTAATGATATCTAATCAAGAGTTCGCACGTAATAGGTACGTAAAACAAACAGTTTGCTCATATCAAATGGAAGTTATTGGCATAGACTAATTTGATTGATATGTCAACGAAGAAATCGATACACATGTAATATCAGCATATCATCCAATATAATTAAATCACCTAAAGTTTTATAAATAATTACAAGAATTACATATATTCATAAAACATCGTTAAAATACGGAAAAATATTAAAAGAAGAGAACGATTAGTTTTCTTAGAAAGATAAGTTATATATCTCTTCAATTGCTATACTGGTTAAATGAAATAGAGTTTATCTAATTATACAAAATTTATATTATTACTAGAACTGATGATATGACAGGTATGTCATATATGGCACATTTATTTCATTCATTACTCTTTTATATGAGAAACATTAAAGATTTAAGAAGCATGACTATAAAAATTACGCTAAAATAAATTTCTTAAGATTTCTTATTTTTCTATAAGTTTTTTATTGAGGACAAAAATAATTCCATAGTTATATAATAATTTAAAAGCAAAAAATATTTAATATTATGATTTAATATTGCGTCAAGTTATATCAATTTATTGCTTTATATTTATATATAATTTTTGAAAAAACAAGGTGTTAATTTAAGTGATAAAAAATTAAAAAATAACGTAAACAATTTTTTAAAATGGAATTTGCTTAGTGGCGCCATCCTACAGGGGGTTGGTGAACTCATACGTGCTCTTGCTCGACGAATGCACGTAAGGGATGAAGAGTGAAGAATAGCTTGTGCAAAAAATGCCAGTAGATGGCACCAGGCTTCCCTCTAGGACGAAGAAAGAATCCTTTTTTGCTTTTTTGTACCTTCCGGGTGCAGATCGCGCTTGTAAAAAGCGAGAGGGCGGCTCTGTACAATTCTTTTTGCGCGCGGGAATGCCATGGTTGAATCATTTTTTTGAAAAAAGCGACTTTTTTTACGCTCGTGCAAACGGAATATTCATATAAGAATGTAAGATTATATTATTATTCATATCTCGATGCATGGTCGTCGACAATTTTTGTCGTTGAGAGTAGCTTCTTCGGGCAAAATGGCGATGCTAGGTAAATCGAACAAGTCGACAGCAAAATGGTGTATTCGGCGTCGCTACGTTTCCCCATCTTGGTATGCGGTTCAGATGTAGACACTGCGGAGGGGATAAACAAGGGGCAGTACTAGGTTGGCGGGCAGATTTTCAAAAAACCAGAGGGGCTGCGCGCGCTTCGCCTTCATTGATCGGAGGGCTGTGTCCGGCTGCCACCCTCTCCGCTGCACCACGTATGCAAACTATCCTCTTCGTTGGCCGGGCAGCCGAAGAGGGACTCGTTCGCTCTCGACTTTCAGGGCGGAGCCCAGGAATCTCTGAGGGTTTACGACGTAAAAAAAATTTTAAAAATTTTTAAATGAAAAAAATGCAGAAAATTGTAAAAAATTTGGCTTGTTGTTATTTATATTTTCGGTGGAAAAAAAAGCGAAAGATTAAGAAAAGAGATATACGAAAAAATTCTTAAATTTCTTTTATTGCTATAAATAACTTACATTCATAAAAACACATAATATATTAACTGTTTCTTTATTATTAAAGACGTTTGGAGATGGTAGAATATTCATTTTATTATCGTAGAAAGAGTTTAGCGAGAGAATCAATGATATATGGGAACTCCTTGTTGAACGCTTCGTGTTGCGGATGGGAGGGTCGCAGCCGCTTAAATATCAGCCGGCTCAATCTAAGTTATGGGAAAAAAGCGAGGAGCTTGCAAGTTAAGTACGGTGCGTGGCAAATAGAATTACGAGCGGACCGCCGTGGTCATTTCGGCGATTCTCAGTGAGCCGAGAGCTCGGCTGGCTGAAAATCGGCGAGTGAGTTTCTCATTACAGTTTCGGGAGGATTTCGAAAAGGACCCCCATGTCCGACCGGTACACCGCAGCATTTTTCAGTCTAGGGGACCAACCCCTACTAGCTTCTCTGGACTCACTCGAGGGAGAGCGACCGGCGAGAGATAGGTGCTCGCGGCAGGGAAGAAGAGAGGAGGAGAACAAGTGAACGATGGAGGAGAGTGAGTGAACGAAGAGAGAGAGAGAGAGAGAGAGAGAAAGAGGCAGGGAATAGAACGAAGAGGCTGAGAGTAAGAGGAAAGAGGGAGCGAGAGCGAGTTAACCTAGCCTCAAAATTCCAGCATCAATTCTGGAGCCCCTCTAGTGTCTCACCCACCCGGTGCAATTAGGAACTACCCCTTCTATCCTATTCTGGCTCTATCCTCACTTCCCTTCGACCTCCCACCCCTTGAGAGCGGCGGAACCACGTGATCCGGCAACTACACTCTTGTTTTTAGGGTGGAGGCTCGGGTATCGGTGGTGGAGGGCGAGGGGCGCGGGGCCGGAATAGGGGGTGGAGGGTAGAAGGACGTAGGAAGAGGAGGAGGTAGGACGGGGCGAGTTGCCGGGTAGGAATACCACGTCCGTGTTGCCATGGTTACCGTAGGGGGTGGTTTATACTTGAAGGGTTACCCCCGCGGTACAGTCTCCGCAAAATTGTGAAAACTGCCGGCGCACCGCGGCGTCGTTACGCGGAAAAACTTCCGCTAACGGCGCTCGTACTTTTGCTAAAGCTTTTACCCAGGGGCTTTCCCTTTCGCGACCTCCAGTGTTTACATCGCTTAAACGTCTAAGACAATTAATGACCGGGTTTTCGGGGTTTTCCGCCGTGATACTTAGTCGAGGCTCGCATTCACCCGGCCACGTTCGCACGCATAATCATACGATTTCGTGAATTATTTGAGCATATTTAATGTGACGGAGTTAAGAAGCTCACGCATGATTTCATTGCTCTCATCTGATAGACAAGTAAATATTATTACAAATAACTGATTATATAGATTGCATATATGTGTTTAAAAATCTTTATTTTTCGTAAAAAAATTGTTGTAATAGTATTATAACAAATCAAAATAATTTTTCTATAAATATTTTTACATACACATATATGTACACAAATTTCATATAATTAAATTCTTTCAATGGATACATGTGTATGCGCAGGGCACATGTATCTCCGGCTTTATATCTATCAATTAAAGAATTTTCACACCAGTGGTTGATTTTACATGGCCTTGTACGGCAACTATCAGATATATTTTTCGATGTTTTCTCGCAGAGACAGCTATTCCCGGTTGGCAGTTACGAAAACGGTTATGTTTACTGGTCACGAAGATAGTAAAAAGTAACGACATTGCTGCTGCTCGATTTGAACCATGGAAGAAATCCCGTTTGTATAATTTCACCACTGTCGGCACACAGTAGAAATATTCATCCACGGATAAAAAAAGAAAGGGATATGCAAGGGAGCTACTCATTACACTATCTTTATCCCCTGCAAAGAAATGACGATGCTCGCGAAAAGTATAATAACATGTAGATAAGAACGAAATAGATAAAAGTTAAATACAATCATATATAATATAGACAGATAGAATTTTGCGAATAAATTTTTTTCTTTCTTTTTTTAAATTTAAAGATACTATTAAATTGCTAGATATTAATTCTGTTTAATTGCTCAAACGAGATAGTTTTGAAATTTATATAATACTTTTTACATAATTCTTTAAAGAGAGATTATTGCCATAATCCTAATGGCGTTTATGATTATATATTAAATCTATTGAAATTATATTAAATTTGTTATGCTTCAAAAATTTAAATTAATTACTTGTAATCATCCATAAATATGAAATTATTCTATTTTATACATGAAAAATGACTAGTTCGATTAAGGATGTATAGGATAAATTAATAATTTTCTTAATATTTTTCGAAATATTAATAAAATTATTAAAAAGTTACAGATTGTTTTATATTGCATTTGAAAGTAGTAGAAAAAATTTGACGGCAATTTTCTATCTGGATAAAAAAATATTTTAATAAGAAGTAAATATGTGCTCTAATGAAAATACAATTAGTAATGAAATAATGAAAAAATCTAAATTTTTTACTTAAGTACTTTAAATATTCAAGCTGATTTATGTAAAATTTCGTTGTAATGTAGAGATCAGTTCTGTAAAATAAACAAAATTTATTTATATTGTCTTCCAAATTTATTTATTTATTTATTTACAAAATAACTAAACAATCACAATAAAACTGTATAATTTATCTTGAATATTTAAAGTACTTATACAAAAAATTGAAATTTTGCTTAATGTTGTAAAAAAATAATTAAATTTTCAATATCAAATAGAGTAAATAAACTATAAAAGTATATTCTTAAATAAAAATATAATCTTATTTACACAACTTTCATATATATATAGTTTATTTGAAGTGTTAATATTAAACACATTTCCAAATTTTTTTTACTTTGCAGGGACTGTATGTCCGATACATCCTTAAATAAAATTATGTATGTGATAAATCTCAATACATACAATTATGTTAATTTTTGGAAAATTAAAATTAAAACTATGAAAACATCTTTAGTTGCATCAAGTACTATATATAGAAAATCGAGAAAAAAATTTTTTTGCAAGAAACGATACGAGAAAACTCTCTCGGCGAAATCTTCTCACGAATCGATCCGCTCTCGATACCTGACCGTTGACAACGTAACGGGTATGCCATTCGCGCACGTCGTAGCACCGGAAACGCATCCACTCTGGCCAAGAACACCTCGCGGTTTCAGATAATGCACTCGAGCAGAGAGCCAACGCGCCCTAAGCTCGTTAGAGTTACACGGCCGGCGCTAAAGGCACCGGGAGAGGAGGATGCGGACTTGTCAACACTCAACGGACCGAATTCGCTAACGTGCTGAACCTAGTCGGACGCCTGGAGCACAAGNATCATGGCTCGCCGCATTCGCAAGCCCCTATTTTACAGGAGCTGGATATCGCGTGGGGTCTGTAACGCTTTTTCTTGTCGTTTTATTTCGCGGCTCCTTGGAAACCGCGAAGCTTGTTAATCGGTCACCCGATGATCGCGCTTCGTGGTTTGGGTTGTAGTTACGGTTTTGTTTGTCGGTTTATAATTAGAAGACTTCGGAGACTTTTTTTTTATGAGCGCATCCTCCTCTCACGAGAAATGCCAAGATTCTACTGTACGGATTTTTACTATGAAAGATTTTTAACATAACAAATTTTTATTATTTATTTTTATGTATTGATTTTTGAAATTTTATTTATTACGAGGCTTCGCTAAAAACTATAATGTTTAAAAAAATTGAAACGCAAGTCTTCCAAAGTTGTTAAGATGGTCGGTGAAATCGATTACTTGTACCTGCTTCCAGCTGTTCTGCTATTCATTGTCTTGCGGCATTTATATATCTTTTGTGCGAGCAGCACTGTGCATGAAATACCTCGTTAATGTGCACATATGAGATTCCAATGTCCTAAGGGAATTATGACGATACCAAGATATATCATTTAATATCGGCGAATGTTAACCTCGTCGCATAAACCATTAATCGCCAGCGCAACGGATAATTCATGCAGCGTGACTCGTACATTAAAATATAGAACGCATTTAAAAGGCTATGCCAACTCTGTGAAAAACAAAGCAACGTGGTACTTAGAAAATACGTGTGACGCTACTTTAAATGTATATCCTCTTTCTTATTTTTTTTCTTTTTTTTTTTAACGACAATTACAATTATCTTAGACATTGTGGAAAATTAATAAGTTGTCTGTACCTTCAAAATAATTACTTAATAATTACTTGGATAATTAGTAAGATTTAGTTTTTAGATAAAAATATTTGTATCATCGTGGTAGTCGTGGGAAGCCCTACACTCTCTCTCTCTCTCTCTCCCCCCTTGATGCGCGAGAAATGAAATAATCAGCCCAAACCGGGGACGTGGTCGAACGCACACGCGAAAAGTGGCCACGTGAGCGTACACGCGGTCGATGGGGTGGGTAACATTTTTTTCCTTGATCGGCGCGAAATGAACTTTGTCGCGCGTGCACCAGTTAAGTATGGAAATGATGCGTCCTGTGCGCGCCCGCGCGCAACCCTGCGCCGCGTTCATCTACAGATGGTCATCTGGTCGGGTATCTAGGCGGCGATCGGGCCGTATCTATAGCTAGTAGATGAAGGCGGAGTCTACCCCCGTAGTAACATAGCATTAGGTAAGCTTTTCGTTTTATTGATTTTTCGAAAAAGCGCGTGCGCGCCCGGAGCTGCCCTCCGCACTATCGCCTACGAGCTCTGTACCAACGTCGTGAAAAGCACTCGTCCCCCCACCATCCGTCTCACCCTTCTCTCTCCATCTTTCGCCTTCCGTCCCTTGCCCGCTCTCATTTTCTACCCCTCTTTCTCCCCGACGACGTCCTTGTCCCACCTTCGCGGCTCTCTCGTTCGCTCTCTCGTTCCGCGAGCATCCCTCTCGCGCTCTCGCGCTCTTAGAGTGCTATCGGGTTGCGCAATGTTTAACTTGCACCCTGCCGTTGCCGTTGCCGTCTCCCTCTCCCTCTCCCGTTTCCGTCCGTGTTTTGAAAATCGTGAAAGAAAGAAGCGGAGAAAGTCCCGCTAATTCCGCGCGCCTTTTTTCGCGCCCTCGAGAAAGTTGGAATCCCTTTCCTTACGCGCGTGCGCCGTTTTTCCGCCCCGACGCTGACTTAATCATTTTAACTTTCCCCAAGAAAATGCACGCTCTTACGATATTATTTTCTTCGCTGCTCGCTTAGTCTTCTTCGCGAGGCGCGAGAGAGCAGCGACCTGTTACGTGCTGCTAAGATACGATTAAGTATTTTTCTCATTTCTCTTTTTATATTTTTAAATATAATGATTTAAATATAAATTATTTTCTGATATAAATATATCAGAAAATAAAAAAATAAAATATTAAATTTTTTTTAAATAGAAAAAAATAATTAAAAAAATAATGATAGATATTCTATAGATATTATCTTCAGAAAAAGCAATGTTTTCGAGGGCGTGTATCTTCCGTTTGTAACTGATCATTTTTCACGATTTCTGTTTTCGGAGACAAGATCATGCATATGTTAGGAAATGACAATGACGTTATCAATTGGTAAAAGATTCAAAGCAGAGAACAAAAGAAATAAAACCTGTGCACAATCCTGTTGAATTTTTTTTCAATTTTTCAGTAGAAAACATCGAAATAAAGTAGACGAGTAGACAGAGAAACGCACGTTACGCCTGTGTAGCGTAGGAATTGTTCGCGAGGAATAATCGTAGGAATGATTTCCGTCGAGCTCGTAGCCTTGAAATCCGGAACTCGACGGAATTAAACCGGTTCTCTTATTTATAGGGGGG
>QKQZ01055363.1:0-13454 GCA_003595255.1 Solenopsis fugax | reverse complement strand
TAATATAATAAAAAAATTCCGTGATTAAATTTCCATAGAGAATTAACAAGAATTGCTTATTTAAATATGAGAAAACAATTTTTGAATTCTTTTCAGGATAATTCATACTTTCAACGAATTAGTTTCATTTAAACAGATATTCATTTAAGCAAATTTCAGACTTTTACCTGCTTAGATTTTAAGGAATTTTACCTGCTTAGAACAACTGAGGTTCAGGTCTTACACTTTTGTCTGTATCTTTAGGATTGTAAAATTTGTCGGCTTCCTCAAACCTCATTGACAAAAGCCACTATCACAAAACGTATGCAGCACAAATATGAATAGCCATTTTTTCTTTCAAGAGCTAATGAAGCTACAGCGATTTATCATATGGCTGTTGAAAGAAAAATGGAAGTATGGATAAAAATATAAGTCACGATTATTGACCTCTCGCGCAGAGATTCTAATTAATTTATAATTATCGGCAAGTAAATCTCATAGAGTCAAATTGAGTTTAAAATTAATATTCCGTACATATGATTCGATCAATTTGTCTTGTGAATTTTTTTTAAAATTGTAGATACATTATAATTAACAATTTAAAAGATAAGGTTCCTTCGAATATATAACTTTTTTTAAATAAACAGGGCATTTATGTGTAAAATATAAATAATCTATATTAAATTATATAAACTATATAAAGTATTTTACGTGTTATCTAGATAAACAATAATCTGCTTATTATCAAAGTTCACATATTTTATCAGAAATAATGGGAATTATAGTATCGAGCTAAATATTTAGATGCTTCAGCACAGTTATTCTTTCAGTATATTGTACAACTTAATTACAAACAGGTAGCACTCTTCCAAAAGCATAGGAGTCTCACGTTGCAAGGCTACTACGTGGAGAAAGCGAGGTAAATCGTATAGCCGGTGGGTAGAGGCCGGACGTCAGTCCTCGATGATTGGTGGCGACGATGGCGCGGAGAGCCTCAGCAGCAACCCTTGGACAAACTCACCACCACGTGGACAAGACACGAGTAATGGATGCGTAACGCGGGCATGGAACACCCACAGCCGAAGGGGAAGGAGCACACGTAGGAGAACGAAGCGACGAGGTTTTCGAGGCTCAGTAGTCTAGCAGCCGTCGAGCAGGGAGGCTCGATCGTACGCTCGCCGGTCGATCTGAATCGCGCGTCGCTGCCGTGCTCTTTCCGTCACCGATACGAGAG
Organism: Solenopsis fugax; assembly: GCA_003595255.1. Lineage (NCBI taxonomy): Eukaryota > Metazoa > Arthropoda > Insecta > Hymenoptera > Formicidae > Solenopsis > Solenopsis fugax. The sequence goes on along the minus strand of QKQZ01055363.1, from coordinate 12,241 downwards.
TGGAAGCTCCAGCTGGCCCCGGGCGAGTCTCTCCGTTTTCCTCCGCAGCCAGCTTTTTCCCCGTTCCCTGTCCCTCACGAACGGCGCTTGACGAAGGATCGATTCCCGAAGCCGCCTGGAGAGGTGAGTGCTCGTGGCCAGAGAGATACCTGAATTCACGCGTAATTCAACACGAATTTTAGAAAATCTAAATACGTTTGGATTCCTTTCTTTATTTAGCCTTGAGCATTTTCCCTTTATCTTCTATTAATTTGTACATTTTGTAAGGCATTTGTCGCTACTTGTAAAGAGGGAAGAATTATGTTTATATCACGGTTTCGCGAACGATGTATATACTTTAAATTGCCAAATTATTATTATTATTATTATATCAAGATCGCGCGTTCGGCCTGCACCTTCGCTCATTGTTCGCATTTAGACAGGAATAATTGTACACACTCGGATAGATAAAATGGAACGGTAATAGCAATGCGCATACAAATAGGACAGACGCGTTACCTGTTGGTTTATTTATTGTAGGTCCTTTGCGCCGTGACGCCACGTCGCGACGGGGCGTTGATCCGCAGCGGATCGATCGATTCTCGTGGGTTCTTGTAAACATTTGGAACGTACCATGAGCCGAGCGGTCCGCCAGAATGCCTGGCGTCCAATCGATTCTGAAATTCGTCGGAGAAATTTTGGTCACGCGTACAGTCTCATTTATGCTCCGCGAATCGCGAGACAGCAGTGTGAAACCGAATTATAAAGGAGGAGATTTTTTAAGGATTTAATTTAAAATTTTTGATAACACTTTGAAATGTGAAATACACGTTTTAGAATACCATAGGCTATTCTACAAAAATTTTAGAATTTCATACTGTTTTACATTTACATTTGAGTGCCGTGTAAAATTTGAGCTCTCGTTGGTAATTGTCTCGTTGGTTTAAAAGTTTATCAATTTTTTATTGACTCTCGGTTCTTATCAGGATTGGACAGTAACTAGTTCAAAGTTAAATGATAAAGTTATAAAGTGAATAACTTTTAACATAATTTAATTACTTTTAAATGATTCAATTTTTAACTTCAACTTACTTTTAAATACATAAACTTCAATTTAATAACTTTTTTCTATGTTAAAAATTTATTTATGTAAAAAAAAATTATAAGACATTCTATAAAAAATGACAGAAAAAATACATTTTTACATAAGAAAGAATATTTCTGTTATTTCATATAAACTTAATTTACAAATAAAATATTAAATTTATTTAATGATCCATATTATTATTGTTTTGAGTAATCTAAATTTAAAAACTGATAAATTTCTAATTTAATATGAATAATGCCTTTGAAAATTAACTTTTAATTCAGCTTAAGTTAATTTACTTTTAATGTATTTTTTGAGTTAATTTTTTGTTTATGTAACTTTTAACGTAATTAGATTAATTTTATAAGCCATTAACTTCAACTTGATTTAGTTACAAATATATTAACTTATCCAATCTTGGTTCTTATGTAAAATTGTGTATTTATTTGCAAATTCGATAAGAGGAAGTAGATTATGAATTAAATCAAATTTTTTTTACATATGCTGATAAATCTCTAATAAATATTCATGCAAAAGTTCTTTGGATCTATTTAATCATTTAAAAGTTTTTTTACCTAAAACTGCAGCAGAATGTAGTCATTTATGCTTATAAGCCACGTTTTCTTCTTTGCAGCTAGCTTCAGAGCTGCAAAATTTGGGTATTCTCGACCAAAATTTTTTGTCGATTAGGAAATAAAAATAAACCTCTAAGAAGCCTTCAGATTTTAAATTTCGATAACTTTTAGCTAGTAGAGCCAAACACATTCTTAAGGTCAGCACGACTTTAAAATTAACATTTTTATAACTGACATTTGAATTGTAATTTAAAAGTAGAAATATCAAACAATAAATCGTCGATATGTTGCAAGAAAAGGCATCTCTTTAAATTTTTATTAAAAGCGAATCAAATTACTCGCTTTTAAATTTATTAAAAGGTGGATTCTTAAGAGAATCATAAGGGAGTTTTATTAAAAAAAAGAATCAATGTAAATCGAATCCTGCAGCAAAGATTCCTACTTGTTCCACTTTTTACTAAATTAAAAGTGTATTATTGTTTAAATATATTTCTAGAGACTTTCATTTTTTTAACAAATTTGATTTAGTATGTTTCTCCGATTTAATATAAAAATATAAAATATCAAGATAAACGTAGGAGCGCAATCGACGAATGTCTAATGTATAATGTTTCACACATAATTCTTATTGGAAATAGTTCGGAAATGCATGAAGAAATAGATAAAACTTTATCAGTTTATCAGATTAGGACAAAAAGTTCGATTGCGCAATACCTTCACGCAAAACATTCACATAATATCGACGTGACATAATAGTATATATAATTCCATAATGATTAAAATCATTTAAATTAAGTGTTGAACGCCAATGAATTCGATTTTTGATGACGATAAAAGTTCCATCACGTATTATCCGCATGCTCTTCTTGTATATACCCGTCGCGTTTAAGAGCCGTTCTAGAACAATGTAATTATAATTGCAAGTGGTTGTAAGGCGCAGCTGGATATCTTTCTATCAATGCTAATTAGCTTTAATAATTTCGGTTTAACTTTCTTTTTATTTTTGATTCTAACTTTCAATTAAAAAAATCGAGATTAAAGTTAATTTACGTTAATCGAAACAGATAAATATTTGCGCCTTACAATACTTCACAATCGCTTGCAACATCAGAAATTCGGAACTTATATCGGTCTCGATCCCTGATATGTGTTATCACTTTAAATCAAGCCTTAAATCAGCTGCGATGCTCACACTTCATTTGTTTCCATCGACAGTTGTGCAATTGCTCTTTCATGCAATTGCAACAGGCGACTTTTACGACCTTTATCCCGCGAAGTGACGATCAACCTGTCTCGGTGATATTACGAGAATCTCGTAGGATGATAGGATCGATTGCACCAATATCGCATCGGGTGCAATGCAATATGTAAAGCCAATTGAAAGGCAAACGATTTGTTTTCTTCATTATGTTTCATTGTTAAAGAAACTAAAATAGAAATCAGTAGATAAACGTGTTACCATTTATCTCCCTCCTGACTTCATACGAAGCCGGAACTAGCTTGACCTCATACAAGGTTAACGATTCTTCCTTTGTCCATCATGTTTATTGTAAGACTAATCTAGAAGGATTGCTTAACTCAGACTGTACAGTCTTAAACGTATAATCAGTATAATTTTATCAAAAGAGAAATGTTTAATTTTAAGATATTAAAATGTTTTTGTCTTTGTTTTTTAAATAATTTTAAAACGTTTAAAACTTCTTTAATAGCTTCTACACACCATTTAAAACCAAATTTTTTAAGTATTTAAAAAACGGAGACAAATAATATTTGAAAAACTGAGACAGAAATAAAACATTTTAATATTTTAAAATTAAGCACTTCTTTTTTGAGTATTTACATCCTGCCGATTGAACATGAAATTTAAAATGATTGCAAAAATATATCACTGTTTAATTTTATTTTTTTCACTGTTATTTATTTTTATCACTGTTTAATTTTATTTTGCATCTATCTCTCTTATGAATTATTTACAATAATTTATAAAGAGATAAAGATGCAATATAAAATAAAATTGAATAGTAATAAACGTATATTTTATGTACGCAGATTTATAGATTCGTAAGGAATCAATTTATTAAATATTTTATAATAATTTGTAACAAAGAGTATGACGATTTTTTTTTAAAGCCTGAATTCTTTGTGCTCGTCGTGAGACACAATTTAGAAGCGCATCGCTTTCACGGCGCTAAGTGCGTCCACGTGCATCATCGAAAGACTCCTCGAAATGCTGAGGAAAGTTGCATATTACCGCGCGTCGACTCTTATCTCGGGAATTTGCAAGGTTTTCTCGAGTTTTTAACATTCGCCAATAATAATCCGCCATTCGCAACATGATGGATCGCTCTCCGTGACGTTATTATAGTATTTGCTGCAAGTGTTCCTTGCGACGCGCATAAATTATCTGCGAGTGCCGACCAATTCTCTCCCGTTTTGCGCGGGAGAGGAAAAAAGGAGTAGCGACGTAAAAAGCTGCCAGTGACTTTTGCTTCTCTCGTGTGAGATCTCGCATCGTGGAATCAGAGTTGTGTAATATCAAATTAAAAAGTTAAAAGTGAAACAATAAAGTTGAAATGTTAATAATTTAGTGAATTTCAAGTTAATTTGAGTTAATTTTTAACTTCAGCTAATTTTTAAAACACATAAACTTTAACTTATCAACTTTTTTCCGAAGTTAAAAGGAAAATTGTGAAAGAATAATGTACGTTCCTATATAAAAATAATATTTCTTTGTTATTTTATATAAACTTAATTTACAAATAAAATATTTAATTGATTTGATGCGATTTACATTGCAATTGTTTTGTTATTTAGAGTAATCTAGTTTTAAAAATTTGCAATATTCTAATTTAGTATAAGTATAAAGCTTTTCAAAACTAATTTTTAATTTAATTTTATGGCAATTTTTAGCTGAGTTAACTTTTTGTTCATCTAATTTTTAATGTAACTAAATTAATTTTATAAGCCATTAACTTTATCTTTTAATTTAGTTTTAAAAACTTATTAACTTTCCCAACCCTGCGCAGAATAAAAGTAATATTCATTATAACACAGTCAACCTGATGAAACCATCGTCATTATTAATGAGATTTTAAGTCGAAAGAATATAATAATGCCTGTAATGAAATTTTATTTCTGATAAATTAAACCTGTCGATTAAAAAGTTCTTTTTGTTTTATGACTTTGCTCTATTTTACTCTTGGACAGTTTTATTCTCTGTTGCATTCCGGACGCGGTAGTCTATGGCTTCTCGGTTTATTGGTGCTCGCAGGTCGTTGGTGGAAATTATGCGGGATGAAAGTCGGATAAGACCCTCGCGCGTGCGAGTAATTTAGATGAAATCGCCGGTTGTACGATGGGCGCCGGGCTCGATTCTTCTTGGGATCCATGGCGATCGTTAGTCACCGGAGAAACACTGATGGTAGTCCGCGTTAGAGCGTAGAAGTCAACTGAAACGAGGCAGTAATCCACTCACGCGAACGCTCGTTTACTCGTAACGAGTTGTAACCCGTTCCCCACAAATAAGTATGTAAAAGGACTCATAATGATCTTGAGAAAATGAAAGATGACTAATGGTAATCATCCGAAATTTATTCGTATCTACCTTTTCGTATTATCTTATTTTATCTCAATATTTAGTGATTTAATAATTAAAGAAAAAAAGTGGTACACAGAAAAAAAATTAGTATCAAATCAACAATCATTGTTTCATATATAAACAAGAATGTAATATAAACAGACATAATTTGCTTACATAAAGAAATTTTATTTAAGATTATAAATTCTTCCAAGAAGATTTTATATTCTTGCTTATATATGAAATAATGAATTGTTGATTTGATACTAATTTTTTTCTATGTATGGAATTTATGAGAGAGAGAGAGAGAGAGAGAGAGAATTGGTAGAAAATACGTAATATCTTGCTGTTTGATCGCAACGCGCAACGGTGCAAGGAGAAAAATCGGTTTTGCATCCGACATAGAAAGTCACTGATCCGCGCGCGACGCAATAATCTCAAAAGTTGCTGCATCGCTGTGACCGAGATATTGGATCGTTTTTGTTCAAAATGTATGAGATAACTGTGAGGCAACCATTATTCCGCGGGGGCTGAATAGTTACTCAAGAATCGAATCTATATTTTGTAACTAATCGGAGAATTCTATAGGAAGACTATAGGAAGATATTACACAACGCTGCAAATATGTATATTTGTATGACAATTAGAGAAAAATTTGAAATATTACGTAATAACGTTACATTTTTAATAGTTCGAGCGGTACTGTTATATTGATTTCTTATTTCAGACTATAAAATGTTGGCCAACGTCGGGCAGAGTTGACGAGGGCCTATTCGTAGGGAGACGCCTACTTGACTAGCGCTAATCAACAGGAAGAAGAAGAAATATACGGATACGCGTGTTGACCGATAACAGTCTCTAAAGAGAACAAAGAAGTACAATGGATCCTTATTCATTAAGGTAAATTCACGTTATCGATGAGTTTCCCAGCAAACAAAAATAAATTCAAATGAATTGAAATACGAAATGATGAGCTATTCATCATGTTGAATTCGGATGTATTCATATCTAAATTACATTATTTTTGGATTCAAATGGATTCGAAAAATCTGAAGTGCAAATTCGAAAATGGCGAAATGAATTTATTTCTATTCATCTCAATTCATTTTCATTTGCTGGGTTATTTCCTTCAACATCACCGGTATAAAACGTAAGAATAGATAATTATGTTTCGATGTCTCGTTGAATTGATGTTATTTCTGTGATTTATTGATTCTATAATTAATGCGAGCGTTTGAAAATGACAAAGGCAAGCGAGATAAACGGCGAATAGAATTGATGACACAGATAGAGATTATTTAGACGATGATCTTGCGCGAGTAGTTCTTCCGATTTCAATGAAAAAAACAAGAAAGGTTCTTTTATTGCGAATAGACGGACAATGACGATGGACTAAGTAAGTACCATGGTGTGCTCATGAGTAAGCACAAGATCCGTCTCTACATCCATCGAGAACGAGCCATCAAAAAACCTTAAATGGATCCCGTTAGAGTTTTTCCTTGCTCTTTGTCGAGATGTATTACTCTTTGTCCCTTTTCGCTCAGTCGTGTACATAATACGTGGCAAAGCTTTAAAATACACAGTTGTGTCTGTAGCCTGATGCTTTTTCATCACTTTTCTTATCTCTGTGTAAAAGTACATCCTAAACTACCTAGCGTTTGTATTTGTTCTTGTATCTTTTAGACTTTAGATCTTTAGACCAGGGATTCCCAAAGTATGGATCACAATCCATCCTTGGGTCGTCAATTAATTTTTGGTAGGACATAACAAATGTTTCAGCTGTGGTAGAAATCGAAACCAAATTTCGAAGTAAATTCCTAAAAAATTATTAAATTTCTTGTACATGAAAATAATTCGCTTTAATGCCACATCAAGATTATTATCAATAAAAATAGAAAATAAGCGCATTCTTAAAATTCTTATACCTCATATTTTGAGAAATTATATAAAATTTAGAGGATCATATCAAAAAAATGAAAAAATAGAGTGATTAAAGTTATAAAAATAGAGGAATTAAAGATATAAATAAATAAATTATGCCCTCCCTTTCTTTTAGAAGTTTTTAGAAATTCTTTTCTTTTCTTTTCTATTTCTGGAAAAAGGAAATAATACATCTTTGAGTTTTACAGTCTGCTTTTATTATCCCGATATTTCCTATCTATAGAAAAGCTCGTTCCTAAATATCTATAAGAAAATTTATTCTCAAATATCTTGATTCACTGAGAAAAATGTCCGAGGAATAACAATTGAATGTGCGAATGCCGAAGTCGCAAAACAATTTTCGTCTGACAGTTACATAATTGTCAGGATATAATTTTAAACCGGGACGAGTGTATGATGGACGTTTTTCGAACAAGCGACTTTACGCCCGCGGCTACTTTAACAGGAAGACTTATTCTTATTCGAGAAACCAGTTTCGCCGACGTAAAACTGAAGTATCTTGTTTTGGCAGCGATATAACTCAAATTGTAGTTCGATTTGCCAACGTAATTGCATAAACAGTGGCGTATTATTTTAAAATATATTATAAAAAGTGAAATAATGCAAAGTAATGCAAAGTTATTTCTAGGAAAAATTCTAGAACAATTGGTTATCGGAAATGCAATTATCGTATATGGAAGAGATAAGATATTTTAATTTTTGCTAATTTAAAACCTTAGATATTAGTAATACAAGTGAAAGTAAATTGCTAAATCATCGTGGATAACGTAGCAATTTAAATTGTCGAGTCTTACTTCAAGTTTTGAAATTAGGAATGAATCAGTAATTCTAATAATACTAACATAATTGGACGTAATTTTTAATCTTAGAGTGCTGCTCATATTTTTCTGACGTTAATACTCTGTGTGAAAATTCTCCCACATAAATAAGAATCTTTTTTAGATTTTTTTCTATTCTGTAGATTGCAAGATGTTAGAATAACTGGGCTAACATTATTTTAATGTAAAAAAATTTTATAAAATGTTTCTTTAAACTATCAAAGTTTTAATAAGAAAAATTGTATTAAACTTGAATTAGCATCTAAAAATGTATCCACAGTTGCAGTACTTACGGTTAATAATTCCGTATTATTAAATAGAAATAGATATAATTTTAGAGATTTAAGAGTTCAATCACATGTTAACATTTCGTTTTTCAGTTATTGACAATAGTTTTTTGAGAATACAGTCAAAAGAAGAATTCATGAACGCGAACATTCGATTGCGCGATCACTCATCAATTAATCTTTGACCCCGAGTTAGGCGTATGACGTTAGCTTCTCGTGACAAATTGTCTCTCGAATGTCGTAAAGACATCGACTATATCCAGGAATTGGTAGATATTTCTTTTACACACTCACGCATGATTGCGTTTTTATTGAAAAACTCTGGTGAAAATTTTTCTTAGAATTTTACAAAATTTTTGTGTAAGTTTTATAACATTTTTAAAAACTTTATACAGAAATTCTGAAAAATTCAGAGAAAAATTTTCCCTACTGATCTTCAATAAATAACTGATCATGATAAAAACAGACGGTCGCTTTTGAATCGATTTATAACATTTACATGCTCGTCGCAGAATAAAAAGGGTTGCTGGAAATAACTTCAAAATCTTCACGCTAGCTTGTTTGGCACGAGGAACGTATCACGTGTTTGCGACGCGAAATCGATGATGTAACTCGTGCGTGATGGTTGCACAGAAAATGATCACGATCCCGAAACGTGAAATCTCAAATGAAAGGAAGTCACGCTGTAAAATATTCTCGTGCGCCAAGTGTTTCATCAGGGAATTAAAAAACGAATTTGATCATCTCGTAAATTCACTAATCGAGCTATTGTGAACTGTTTAATCAATAGGATAACAGTGTAGTGAGCGTATTACTCGCGATAAATGTAATGCACTGTGACAAAACTACACGGTACTTCGTCTCTTATCACGAGATTATACTTGACATAATTCGATCGCTAATGCGGGAATGGCTTAATCGTGTTGCCAACAATATTGGATCCATTTACGATAATCGTATTACGTATGGCGTTATCTGTAATAGTGTTTAACGTTACCGCTACAATATTCGTAGAGTTATCCATGCACGTGTTCTGCATAGAGATGCAAATGAGGGCTTTTATTCGCCGAATCGAATCGAATTTCATTTTCTTTGTTCGAATCCGAATCGAATCGTTAATACAATATAATTCTTAATTAACGACATATTAGGTTCAATATTGATGTATACACGGAAAAAATTTTACTTTTAATGTGGTATTTAAAATAGCTAGATCAGAAAATAACTTTATGTTGGACTATCAAAATAATTACGTAAGACGTTCAAACGTAATGATACTGCTGGAAAATGTTTTGACATGCAGTCTCTGCAATAAATAAAATTTGGAAATGTATTTAATATTAATACTTCAAATAAACTATATACATATGAAAGTTGTGAATAAAATTATATTTTTATTTAATAACATATTTTTATAGTTTTTATATTTACTCTATTTGTCTATTAAAAATTAAATTATTTTTTATAACATTAAGAAGAAATAAACAAATAAATAAATTTTGTTTATTTTATACAACTGATCTCTACATCGCAATGAAACTTTACATAAATCATCTTGAATATTTAAAGTACTTAAATAAAAAAAAAATTCAGATTTTTTTCATTATTTCTTATTTCATTAGAGTACATGTCTACTTATTAAAATAATTTTTTATTCAGATAGAAAATCGCCAAATTTTTTCTACTACTTTTAAATGCAATATGAAACAATCTATAATTTTTTCGTAATTTTCTTAATGTTTTGAAAAATCTCTTTAAACGTCCAATATAATCTTTTTTATGGTTCAACATAATTATTTTCAGATCTGTATTTCAGCAAAATTACGACCGGAAAAAACCAGCATCAAAGACGTATCGACGATTTGTAGTACACCCGCCGTGTGTCACGCTAGCATTGTTACTTGCTCTGTTGAATCAGGGCCAAGGTTAATGCCGCGACTGATTACGCCAGTTCGACTAACGCGCTACTCCACTTTTAGCAACGCAGCCGTAGGATGATCCCGCGAAAGAGTTGGATGATCCTTCGACCACCAGTAGCCGCGATTCCACCCGCGTGGAACAATAAACACCCTCCGCCCGGGGTGTCAAAGGTCATACACGTTGAAACAAGACGAGAAGCACCAGGTGCCGGAGTGCCTGGCGAATAGAATGAGGAAGAAACGCCGTGATAAGTCTCGCGAGTCGGATATACCTCCCAACAGTACGCAAAGTACGTAGTCAGCTGCGGTAATTAGGCCCCCGCCGACGACGACGATGCAGCGAGGTGAAGCGACTCCCTCTCGTCGTCTCTCGCTCATACGAAATGTCAAACGGCTCTTGCCGCAAGCGCACGCTCGTTTAACAATGCAATCGTTGCGGAAGTGGAATAAAAAATTTAGACGCTCGACCGTATAGATCGATGTAAAAGAATATAAAGTGTACGTCCCCTCTCGTGTTGGCGACGTGCGCGAGTCGTCGTGTCTTCGTAAATAGAATCGATTCTTTCGACAGCCCGGCAATTTACTTACCTCCGCCACATGCCTCGTGGATTTCGCGGAGAAACCGCGGTATTGTCGCGGTATCTATTGTCTTGACTTAGAATAACAAATTGCGCCGTACAATGAATACGAAATGGCCTGTAAATAACAAATCCGGGCCGGCCTTCTCCTTATTCTGGCTGTTGCAAAGTATCAGGGGAAATAAAAAAGAAAAAAAAAAAATGGGGGACCGGCATGACAACGACTTGCACTTGGTCTCGGGACGTACAGTTGGCGAGGAACCCGTGGGGTTCAGCGAGTTTAAACTTACGACCGACTTGTTTCACGAACGTAAGTCGATCTGAGATTTGTCTCACTCACTTCGATAAGCGCCCGAACATCGTGATGCATACGAACGCGTGAACCTCCTCGATACTTCAAATTCAGCTCGTGAATTAAACAAGAGAACGTTTCGAGTGAATAATCAAACGTATCGAATTTTCGGGTTCTACTCGACGCGCCGCATCGCGCCACTTTTCGTATGACGTTCGGAGAAGTGACGAGCGTGACCTTATCGAAAATAGATCCGTGACGAGGGAGGAAACGATTAGTTTAGAATTATGTCATGAAGGCATTACGCAGAAAAAGAATAATAATGCGCTACGAAAATCATTGTGCTCTCTGCAGACGTGATCGAGATGACGACCAACGAGTCAGTCATTGTTCGTACTTACGGATTTCTTAATCGCGATAACAATTTTATTTCCGTCAGATGAACGGAATAATTCCGTCCTCGAAGATGCAATACGAATAGAGATTATCAGTTTTTTGTTATGTTTAAATTGGCTGTAAACATTTTGCAGCGGCATGTTTTGTATAATTTGTCGCCTGCGCTATATTTAATAGTTTTAAATTATAGCAAGCAATGTGATTCGAAGGACAATTGTTTGAAGTCTCACGTGGAAATTGTATTGAATTCATTATGAGTTGCAAATTGATATAAAAACTGTAGATTTTTTGCTACAATAATCCGTACGGTATCGCAATATAACAATCGATTAAATTGTCTAATGTAATGTAATTAGTTGAATTACTGCATCTGAAAGAAATAGTGATATGCTACAAATAGATCTATTAAACTGTAATCTGTTTGTTTTCCAGTTTATCAGAGTTATGGTGAGAAACCAGATTCAACTGAGTGTTCAATTAACAGTGCACCAATTAACGCGCGTTAATTCGTCAAGTACATAATTGCCTCTAATCGAGATGGTCACTCTATTTTTAACTGACAATGAGAACGATCGTCCGTTCAATGAGAACGTTTCCAAACGCTTCGTTACGTCGTGTAAATTAATTGTTAGCTAAATGTCCATGTAAAGAAAAATTATTACAAAAAATGTTACTTGGAACGACTCAGACATGCAACGTTCATTAGGATATCTGTATAAATTAAAAAACGTAGGGTAAAGTTGCCTATTATGAGATACCTTTTTTTAAAGGCATATAATTTATTTAATTTAT
>QKQZ01055361.1:0-10974 GCA_003595255.1 Solenopsis fugax | reverse complement strand
CGATGCGAGCGAGGGCTGGCGAGGGCTGGCGAGGGCTGGCGAGGGCTGGCGAGGCGCGATGTGGTATAGCGATTAGAAATACCGCGGTGGCCATTGCCGATCATTCGAAAGCCACCGTCTGCATAGCAATTACCTTCGCCAGGACCTCCTCGCTCGACCCTTGAATGTATCCTCGCCCCCTCACGCTATCCGGATAATCAACACCCGTACTTCCCTCTCACGAAGGCGTTTCATCCCGCAACTCGATGGCGTCTCGTCTCCTTTGCAGATTTGCACTTGGATTGGGAACAAACCGAAAACGTTTCGGTTTCGCGCCCGCACCTCGACCCCCCCCTCCGTCTAGCTAATTGCGGAATCGGCCGCGTAATTTGTGTATATAAATATTTCATGCACATTGGCGTGCGGCAAAGTGGGCGGCAAGGTAATATTCGTATTTAATGCATTTAAATTAACGGAGAATATTTAACGAGCGAATGCAATTAATAGTCGAGCGCGGCGCGGCTTACACACGCGCACCTCCTGTAGCTCTGCGCAATGCCGCAAATATAAACATGATTATTAATGCCATGTTAATATTCGCGATGTGGCACATCAACGTTTGCGAAGACCGTAAGAATGAAGCCGTGGAATAGGATCCGAATTAACTTCGCGTGCGTATTATCGTTGCTTATCAAATATCTCCCTGTGCTCTGATAAACATTAATTTTCATATATATTAAAATATTATCAGATAATAATAAGTGTTATTAGGACAAATAAAATTGTCAAATATAAATATGAAAACAGTCAACATCAGTCTTACTCTTGCAGTAGACTGCGATGCATCTTGATGCACGGAAAAAAAGTAGTTGCCGTAGCTAAAGACTGCGTATGGTAACTAAATTACAGTTGTAATATGTGGACAGCTATCTTATCTGTGATATCTATATTATTTAGATGAAAGAGCTTAATTAGCTGATACGAGCTTATAATAACTACGGAATAATTATATTTGCTACATCCAAAATATACCCTGTAGCTAAAAGTGTACTTAAGGTAATTACATACATTAATTAGCTACCAAGTGTATTGTCTGTATATCTTTGACATATCGGTTAGTTTTGATAATTACCTTTAAGTTGCTAACTTGATGGCTTTCTGTAACTCGTTCACTGTAAAATTTAAAAATCATAAACAATATTTACAATGTTTTCTTAAATTATAATAATTAAAAAAATAATATTTGAATGTTTAAAATTGGAATACAGAATTGGTAATTTAATTTTACCTTAGGTTAATAAATTTTTTTCCTTAACTTTCCCCTGACTATTCGCTTCGAATGAAGAAACCTTAAAGATTTTCTACGAAGAGATGTTTCACTTCCTAAAAATGCGTTAGGGCACGTATAAAAAATTTCAATGATTCCATGTACATATGTACATTGAATCTATTCGTGTAGCACACGCATTCCATAAGCTCGGCACATTACGATGCCATTCCGACGCGGATATCGGGAGCTTCAAACGCACGATCTTTTAACGCAAGGCGCGTCATGTAAATAGATACAAGTAGTTACTTATAGTTTCCGTCGGCGTTCTCTATCGTGCCTGCGACCTCCTTTCTCCATGAAAGCTATACTCGACGACGTTGCGAAGGTCCCATAGAGGGTCGCTCAATCATTCATAAAATGCACGTTTTAGAGAGATCTTTCCTCCCGGAGCTTAAATATTCAACGAGCTATTCCTACCATCCTCTCCTCCATCCCGGACCGATTCCCGGTGGACTTCGTCTCTCCGCGAGCATTTTCCGCCTTCCCCCCTTGATGCCGACACCGACCCCGCCGTTGTCGACCACTGTCAACCCTTCCTTTTACTCCCATTCTTCGTCCGCCGCGCCGCACTGGTCGCCCGGTCCAGCTCGCGAGGACTCCTTAGTCTAGCCGGTTTCGACACGTCGAACCTTCTCTCTTTACGAGCTAGCCGGCTCGCTCGATCGACCGGCGAAATCTTGCCGACAAGAATTTTGCAACGCACTCAAGAGTTTTGCCCCTGCCACTACTCGCCTCGCGCATCGTCACGATCAAACGCGCTGTAAAATAATATACCGAGAAGACATATGGAAAGTTTATGATGTCTGCCACGCGTTCGAGTGGCCGTGAAATTTTTAAAGCGTCGCTCGGATTTCGTCTTGACAACGTCTGTGTCATGGGAATAAATCAGGAAGTAAACTGTACGCTTTCGAATGAGTGTAATATAATATATGAGAGAAATATCTCAGAACGGCAGTCAATGTTTGTCAGGATGAATAATTTCTGCAATCTGCATGGTTACCTGCAGAATATGCAAATAATGTTTCTTTGCATATAAACGCGTGAGTGGCGGTTCCCATTTCCTCCTCTGTTAGGAATAAACAAATTAATTCATTTGCTGATAATAAATTAACAATTTTTCGCTCTGCGTCGGATCAGTTTTTCTTTTTTTCACTTCGGTCGCTATTTTTCACGTAAGGCTCACCTTAAATCCTTTGCCAGAAGATAATAAATGCTCAGATCGTGCTAGAAGTTCATAGCGAAGGGTTAAATAGCGAAAAGAGCGATCGTGAAGCGTCGGCTTTACTAGGCGATCCGTAGAACCAGCCACTATCTCGGTAAATTGTGCACACATATAAGACGGTGACGTCGTGCGGCGCAGAGAAGAAGCCAAACCTTGTAATGCGCCTAAAGAGACCAAGAAGCCGCGGGATTAGGTCAAAGCGCAGGTGCGCGGGAGAGATCCCAGCGCGCACGGGGAATGCTTCTAAAAAGACAGAGTCACTTAGACGGTAAAGTATATTTTTATAATCCAAGCTTCAAGTGAGAGGAGAGAGAGAGAGAGAGAAAGAGAGCACTGTTTCTTTCAAAGATGAAACGCGTTTTATGGGTATCCTCGTGCAAGATGTTATATTATTGCTAGCTGCAAAAATATTAATGGCAGATGTTTCATAAGCCGCGAGTTACATAATTATTATAATAGTAAGTTGTTAATTTATAGAGTTTGTAAAGAAAAAAGTTTATTTTTGAAGTGGGAAGAATCGAGAGAGAGAGAGAGAGAGAGAGAGAGAAAGAAATATTCGTGACACTTTAAATATCTTGTTTTTATAATGTTAAATGTTTTAGTATATTTTTTCTACTATGTAAATAAAATTTATTAACTTCGATCTAGACAAGTAAATATTTTAAATCTAAAGTGAGATTTAATGGATCACTTTGTGATCATATTTCTATTACGAGTGAAAAAAACAAAGTATAAAATTACTGTTTACTAAAGCTATGAGAACGTTGTTCCACGATAGAGGTTTTTGAAAGGAGAATTGTGTCGATCCAAAGCTGTGCAAAAGGGTGAAGGCCAAAGGGCGACGCTGTTTCCCTCGATTGAGAAAAGTTGTTAGTAAGGAGATTTCTCAGAAGCAATCTGTAATGAATTATACTCCTTGAATTATTTCCCTTCCTCCCTCGCTCTTCTCTCTCTCTCTCTCTCTCTCTCTGCCTTTTCTTCTCCCTTTTGATTATTCGTAGAAATTTCATTTCCCTTTGCTTAGTTCGATCAAACAAACATCGTGCTAATTTGTTGGAGCTTGTGGCGCAGGAATATTATGTGTAATTAATTAATAACGGCAGAGTAAATTAATTTTGAGTCGTGCGTCGGTACGACCTGGAATACACTCGATTAACAAGCAAATGTTTAGCCTTCTTTAATTACGCGTTCGGCTTTCAAACAGCTTTGTGAAAATTGAAAATTGGCGTGCCGATAATATCTTTTACCCCTGTCGACAGCACTAAAATCCACCGTATTGGGATTAAATGCGTTTTTAACCACGCTTAAATACGCATGCAGTCTAAAACGTTAAATCCGGTGAGATTTGGGTGTCGAAAAATTAAAATGGCGAATTTCGGTTTTTTCTCGTATTTTTCCCGAAAGAGTGAATCCTCTCATTTTTGGGATCGTTTTAATTCTGTTGATTTTCCGAATGAACAGATATTTGCATCGCATGACATTGCGATAAAAATGAGCGAAAAGGGAAATATAGACCGTTTAAAGTCTCGTATTTTATAATTGTAAAAACATGTTAACCGTGTGTTACGAGACATACGCTGCTGTCGTCACATATTTCTCATGGATAACTACAATATCTCTTAAACGCACCCAAGAAAAGTGACGCAAAAAATATAAAATCGTTCAGGAGACAGGAAAGAAAATTGCGCAGTTTAAAATTAATTATTTTTACAGTATTATTAAATACAAGTTAACTTATAGCAAATCACAAATTATTGAACATTGCATCTTAATTGCTTCAATATTTTTTTATTAAAAAAATCTTGAAAACACGTCTTTACAGACCCAACAAAGTATAATATTCCTATTAATGAAAATATATGTTTTTTAAGATAATGTTCTTTTTTTTTATCAAATTAGTGAGATACACGAGATACGTGATAAAATGGAGTAAAATCCATCGTATTCGCTAGCAATGAGAGTTAAATCTATGTCGCGAGAGACTCGAGAGAGTTTTTAAAAAAATTACGAAGGAACATCAGCGAGCACACGAAACTAAATTACTGAAGCACTCATCAGCCGAAGAGAGGAAGCCGGGGTGAGAAATAGAATAGAGAGGATGCGAAATTTGTCTATCGACCGGCTGGAAAAGTTACCCTGTAAGGAATTCCACGTAAGGAAGGTGCCACGGGACTCAGTTGGATAAGAAGGGGGGTTGTTTCATCTCGCTCCCGCTTGGTTCCCCGTTCCGACTCCGCCGCTGTTTATATTTAATGTAGCCCATCCGGGATCCGGATGCGCCCCTATCCTGACAGAACTTCTATCCCGGTATCCAACCTGGGCTCTCTTCTCCACTCGCCCCCTCCCTCTTCCTCTCTCCCGCGCCTCGTTCGCCCTCAATTTCGTTCCCCGTTTGGACGACCTGACCCGTGAAAAAGCATATCGACTCGTCTGATCTCCGCCACCGGGGGATTAATTTTTTCCTCCCTTCTCGCCGGTGCTTAATTTAGCGTGAATGGCGAGCGAGTGCTACGCTCCGCCTGGAGAATCGTAAGGGCGACTCTCACCCCGATAAGTAAATTTCACCCCGAAATGAACGCGTTTTGCGCTTCTAGAGATTCCAAAGAACGAGAATACATTTGTTGATAATTAAAAGTAGAAAAAAACAGCTTTGCGCAGCCTTCCTTCATCGATTCGAGGGCGCGCCGCCGCCGTTCCTTCACGTACATACGTCTCTCAACTTTGAGAACGGAATTTTTTCAAGTTCTTAATTAATAGTAATTACTTCCTGCGACACCTCTCTACGAATGTCTCGCGAGGGAGGTGAAATCGGCGACGAGGACGGCGCGACTCAAAAGCTAAAACGGGTCACAACCCCCTCGTGCTTACTTACGATTCCTCGCGCGCTACAACACACATTTGCGACTGCGAATTACGTGGGGTTTTGCTCGCGGCTTGGGACTGCACGCGAGTGCAGCGTTAACGAGGCGCTGCTTTAACGCTGCAATTCGCGTAACCGCGGGCCCTCGTCGCTGCCGATATCTCCGCGTTTCTTCTTCCGCCCCTTCTTTTTGCCGCGCTTCCGTCGCGACGCGACCAAGCGCCTGTAAGTGCGGTACATATTTATATGCAGCTTCTCGCATCTCTCTACATACACACATCACACGCACATACATGTACCCAGGCGCGCGCTGTGTCGCTTAATAAGAAAGCGGGGCGTATATATCCGCGATATACGAGCGATCGAGGGTATACCTCGGATCGATCCTGCACGAGCCTTTTACGAGGACCTCACGAATCTCTCGGGGAAGAAGAGTAATATTCTAGACGTAAACTGCGCGAGCGAGCGCGCGAGGGTCGCACGCGCTACCTGGCTGACTAGCTGGCTGGCTGGCTGGCTGGCTGGCTGGTTGGCTGGCTGACTGGCCGGATGTACCTACGTGTCGCTGTATTTTATATCCTTAAAAGCACCCTCTTATCCGGCCGTCCGCTTTTACGCCGGAGACGTTCGAGAGTCCTGAAAGGTTCTCCCCGTCTTACCTGTCCGATTATTTATTTATATTTATTAGGTTATATCCAGACGGACGGATAGCGACGTGGGTGCGCGGTTGGATGCGTTGATGATCGATCGAGTTTACCTCTCTCTCCACTATATAGATGGGATTATGAGATTATCACGAAACAGAATCAGTTGGTACTGTTGGTTC
Organism: Solenopsis fugax; assembly: GCA_003595255.1. Lineage (NCBI taxonomy): Eukaryota > Metazoa > Arthropoda > Insecta > Hymenoptera > Formicidae > Solenopsis > Solenopsis fugax. The sequence goes on along the minus strand of QKQZ01055361.1, from coordinate 4,757 downwards.
TATTCAGGTTTCCCGTTGAAAACACCATTTCGCTTTTGTGAATTACAATTACAGTAATAAGAATATATCTAATGATCACCGTGTTTTCTCGTATTTTTGTGTTTTCCCTCGCAATTGTTTACGCGTATGTATAAGTCATGGTATGTTATATCGGATATACGTGTTTCGCGCGAGAGCAATGTGAGCTTCCTTCGCGGAGCACCAAAGAGCTCGCGGCGATCATTTATTTACGTTTATTAGAAGTGCATCTTACGACTTAAGAGAGAGGATTATTGTGTTTACGCAAAAGGCCGCGCGGAAAAGGTTCAGAAAGTATAGCTTTATTAAAATTTTCGCATTCTCCAGTTCGACGTGTTACTCCTCCTCCCTCATTGTTGTCCGCGTTACGTTTTAACGACGCTTTCACGTGTTCAAAAACGTCTTACATTCGTATTTTTCAAATACGTATTCTCACGGCAGAGCGATGGAGACGGCGGCGTCGGCGGCGTCGGCGGTGCTTTCCTCTTTATACGCGCGGAGTGCACGCCCGTTGGCCCTAAAAGCCGTCCGCATCAGGAATTCTCGGGGGCCATTTTTCGAGGTCCTGCGCCGCGCGCGCACACCTTGAGACACGACTACTGAATAATATTTCAGCGAACGCTGGCATACGTTACCCTGAGAGCGGCGTCTCTTATACGGTGCTCCGCCGCGCCTGCCGCAGCAAAATATTTGATGACTACGTTACGACCAGGATGCTGCGAGTTATATGCTACGTAGTCGACGGAGAAGAGGATGCACTTGGATATTATTATCTTAATTAATAGCGTTATCTCAGTTGTAGCAAAAATTACTGCATAAGAAAGAAAACGGATTAATAGTGTAAATGCGCGATAATTCCGATAATTACGTTGCTTCCTACAAGTAATTTACTAAAAGGGGTAATGAATTATTTATGACTTGTTAATGAATTGTTTTTCTTTATGTAGAAATAATAAGAAAAATGGAGGTTTTGCTTTAAAATTTTTCATTAATTTAGAACATAGTCTTTAACCAGTCACCAGTAAATCACTGTTGAAGAAAAATATTGAAATAAGACTTCAAAATAATGAATTGCTAATTATTGTAGTTTATACAGTGAAAATAATTCTAATGTTAATGTAGTTCTGATTTTCATATAAATTTGATTAAAATATCATTTCTTACTAGAAAATGAAAGATTTTCTATAAAAACTAAACAAGTCGAGGGATATTTTTTCCTTTAATAGATTCCTTAAAATATCTTTTAAAATCTAAATAATCTTTTGAAATCTGAATCCTTGTATGTCTATATTATATGCTCAGAGAAAAATTACAAAATTTGAAGTATATAAACTGTAATATATGTTTTATTACTACGTTGAGTATCTGTGTAAAATTTGATCATAATTATATTATTGATTTAAAAGTTATTTAATTTTTTATTTGTTCTTGATTCTTGTAAAATCGCATTTGGTATATATTTAATAATTCGATGAGTAATATTATGAATTAAATCAAATTTTTTATATATACTGAAACTCTAATAAATATTCATTTGGATCGATTTATTCGTTTTAAAAATTATTTATTTAAAACTGCACTAACATTAGTATTATTTTCGCTGTATAAACTACAATAAATCAATTTTCTACTGTTTTCTTCTTTGCAGTCAGTTTCACATCTCAAATTCAGGTATTCACAGCAAAAATTGATCGCTGATCAGAAAAAAGAAAAAAGAAAAAACCTAAGCAGCTTGCAGTTTTTAAATTTCGATAACTTTTAGCTGGCATTGCATAGCCAAAACGTCCTTAACTATCTTCCGATCTTCGTTGAAATTTATATTCATCGGTTTTGACGCTACGTTATGAGATGAAGAAAGGCGATGTGCATCTCTCGCGCGTATCGCGCGCAGTTTCACGCACATCCAGAGTGATCTCCCGTGTAACCCGCTTTATTCCCCAGTATCCTGTCAATTTCTTCAAAGCGGGGACAAAGCGGGGTGCCAGACGGCTGCTCGCAGCGAATCCACCCTAAGTGATTGTGCGGTGTAACTATCGACTACGAGACACCTTTCAACTTGCAGGTCTCGAGGGGGTGTCGGCGGAGGCGGTGGAGGCGGCGGTGGCGGCGGAAGGATAGGAACCTAGAAACGGAGAACGGCCGCACGAAGTTCGCGACGAGAAGTGGGCGCGGCGAGGTGGAGACGGGATATAAGGACCCCCAGTTATAAGGATCGCTTAGCACGCGATTGTCTTCCTGCGGAGTGCCTTTAAGGGCTTTAATCATGGAACTTCGGCGGAAACGCGCGTCGTTAATATTTCGCGATCGNATTTCGCGATCGCGAGCGCGAGCGCGCGTCTCTCTCACTTCGCCTCGCCTCGCCTTTCAGTGTCTCGTCCGCCCTCAACCCTCTCGCCGCCCGATAACTCGCTCCCGTTCGCGTCCGCCTATCAGCAACTTTTTAATCAATCATCACGCCCGCGCCCCCATCGCGTGAAACAATCGCCCGCCCCGCTCAACGATGCGATGAGTCACCTAAATGAAGTTTCCCGTTGCTAGACACTAATTTCTTCTCCTAGGAAACGGGAACGTCACTCCTACCCGCGCCGGTACCAGCTCGATTCTGTGATACTTGAGCTTCGCGCGCTGCTAGCGCCCCGCTTGTAACCTGATTTATTACGGGCGTAAGATATTACGAACGCCGATCGACAAACACGTTATTAAAAGCGATAAGCGATAATCAATTTTGACGGTGAATAAAAAAAAAATGGTTCCAGCTTTCAGCGCGCGCGGAGAGGCGTCGTTCCGCGCGAATATCGCGTAACAATTAAATTAATATCGATACCAGTACCGCAGCAATTAAGCACAATATAGCATTATGGTCCCTCCACGTTTCCGAAAAAGATATATCGGATATTACGGAGAGGTGTGCAGAGGTAATCATAGATCGAGCGGTCACTCGCACTGGCGACCGACCGGTCGTTCGCACTGGCGCACCTGCAACCTGTCAACCCCCTCCTCCCTCCCCGCTCCTTTTTTTTCTCCCCTTTCCACCGGAGGTAGAAAGCGGACGACGTGCAACAGCGGCGGGGGGTTAATTTCCTATACTGGACGTATCCAGCGGCAAAAGTGCCTGGGTTTTCCTTCCAAGTGTTTCCACCCCGTCGTCGTCGACGTCGTCGACGTCGTCGACGTCGCGTCGTTCCTCCTCGCCATTCTTCTCGCTTCGTCGCCCGCACGGACGCATCGTTCATTCCGATCATCGGTGATTCCCTTCGGGGGTTTACGTATGCCGGACGCAGTTCGGCACCGATTCATCAAAAGGACCTCCCACCCGTTTTTCGCCATTTAAGAAAAGAGCTTGGCGGTCTCTCCCCGGCAAAAAGGAAGACGGCGGTGTCGTTAGGGGCAGACTCGCCCTCACCATGGATCGAGGGATCGCAAAGCGATCGGGGACGCGAAGTGGGGAGGGTGGATATCCCCCATCCCTTCTAATAGAGGTGTGCTCGAGAGGGTATCCGGAGATTGGAGCTTGCCAGCGAGCCAACTATCGTTTCCGCGCGTCTCGTCCTCGCCGTATCTGCGACGACGACGACGACGACGACGACGACGACGACGACGACGACGACGAACACTGCGGCCGAATTGTCCGCAGAAAATTGTCTGTCGGATGTTAGATGCCCGCAACGGAAGTTTCTTAGTGGCCGTTACGAAGAAACGTAACATACTCGCGGCAATGATGAGTGGATATGTCCGATACGAAGCACGATTGTATCTAGAAATACGTTCCCCACCGTTACCATCTTACATTTACCTGATGTCAGCAATATAAGGCAATAAAACATCTAATACTACATAATCTATATAAAAACATAAAATATGCAAAATGCAATAAAAATATATAATCAAATGTAAAAATAGATTGCATTTTTTAATAAAGGGAAGTTAATTAATAGTTAAAATTAATTAAAATATTTCAATAGATTAAAATCATAATAAATATCCATAGAGGTACATAAAAAAAATGGATTGAGTGATTTAGTAAAGAAATAGCTTACTGCACGGGTTCTACATTTATAACTAAGGACATTTGATAATTCAACAACAAAATTATGTCTGAAAGCAATTATCAGTATGCTCATTGAACAAATTCTTTGCTAAAATGAAAATTGCTAAAGTAACAAGTTTTCTTCATGTATTGATTAAAAAATTTTAATTAATTCATATGTTTGATTGGTTTTGCACAAAATTGTCTTACTGTATTAACAAGTTTAAAACTTTGAAAATTTAACATAGAAAACTGGCTGTCCGCAAATTACGGCTGTAGATCTGCTCTGAATCGATAAAATTCTTAGTTATTTTAACAAATCATTTTTTTTGCAGATATCTAGTAATAAGTTGTTTATTTGGATGCTAGATGTATATCGATGATTACTACTCCCATTACTAGCGCGATTTTAATCGATGGTTACTACTCCCATTACTAGCGCGATTTTAAGCCGCGATAAATACACCGATAATTAAATGTTTGCGGTAGGATCGGGCGGATTCGCCTCTATAGGAAGTATATCGATTGTCGTCCGTCGTTGCCGACGCGAGGACATCCGTGGAACAATCGTCCAGAAGTAGTCAAGGAAACTTCTTTTCCACCCGGCTATTCCCCCGTGTCTTCCGTACATATTGTCAGTTTCACTGTCAGTGCTTGCTGCTTGTAGACTCTGTAATTTCCGGCTGCCACTCGGCCTGTTCTTATTTCCCGT
>QKQZ01055359.1:0-11132 GCA_003595255.1 Solenopsis fugax | reverse complement strand
ATAAATATGAACATATATATATATACAAAATATAAATATATAGATAATTTTATTATATAATGCAAATGAGTAATATGATATTTAGTTATTGTATATAGTGTAAGAAAGCTGATCTTGTAAGATACAGATAAGGTGTTTTAATGTGCACATAGTCGCGTCATTGTCAATGATCATATTATTACGATTAATAATAATTACAGTTTTTTACATCCCGCATTTTCTTATTCGACCTACACCCACAAATCTGTCACTTATGGTAATTAACTACTATTATACATGTTAAGTAGAAAAAAAGTGTTGCAAATTCTTAAATTTGTAAAAAGCATTTCTCTTATGCGTTTTATAAACAATTTTTATTATAAATAATATGTAAAATATATGTATATCTCTCTTTGCTTTGTAGATTTTTTTTAAAGTCAAAAACAGTTTTTATTTTTGCAACTGCGTAATTTAACTTTCATAGATTGCAAAATACATGATGTACTTGTATTTTATGTATCAACGTCATTTTTCAGTACGGAATTCTTTACTTTATCTGAGAACATAGTCAAGTCATCGTCAATGATCAATAGGAATGATGGCAGGAAACAAAACATCTTTCACGTTTCTTTTACATATCTTTTTTTATTCTTGTACAATGAAGATTCAGTGAAAACTTATGAAACTAATGAAGCCGTCGAAGAGCTTCTTCGTGTATCTTAAAAAAAATTCGTATGAACAGCCAAAGGCTACGCTGATAGCGATAAAGTATCACGCAGGTGGAACACGGGGCTCACGTCAACCCCAGTATCCCCAGCCCCAACCACCATAGCCTCGTCCACCCCAACCACCGTATCCTCGTCCACCCCAACCACCGTATCCTCTCCAGCCGTTCCAGCCTCCCCATCCTCCCCAACCGCCGTATCCTCTGCCGTGTCCCCAGCCACTGTTATAGTATCTATATGGTCGCCCGTATCTGAAATTATTTATGAATCGTTTGATTAGGCAGCTTGAACATCAAAGGAATTTTTTTTATGCAAATTGACGATGTGTAATTTAAGGCGCGACACGAATATATATTTAGAGCGTTCGAAAATCGCCGCCCTTTTAATGACGGACTTGACGAATCTTAGAATCAATTTTTATTTTTAGTGATAATTTTTTTGAAGGGAAGGTTCAATACTGAATATCGGCCTCTAATAAAATAAAAAAGAAAGATTACGCAATTTGAGAAGAAACAAATTGGTTTTCTATTAATATCAAGTAACCTTTGCGTTTGCTGAACTATTGATGAATTAGAACTATTATATTCATTATTTATAGCAAAAGAAAATTTAAACATGAAAGGCTTCACTTGTGCTGTGCAATTAATAATCAAGTTATAATTTATAACCGTGATTGCGTACGCAACCTTTGCAAAATAGCAGCGTACATTATTCTGTATGTTTACATTCTGCTTCTTCTATTTTTATTATCATTAAATTATCATTCAATATACTAGACATGAATGAGAAACATTGAGGATTTTATAAATGTAAATAGTCTGAAATCGAAGCATGTATATTTATACGTACATTTAATATAAAATTAAAGATCTTTTTCGGTTTCAAAAATCGATCATATACGATTTTTTGTGTCTAGTAACTTAAAATGCAAAAAATTAGGCCTTTCATCATCCAAACAATTGTTCAAACTTTCATTTCGACAATAATGTAATATTATTTTAAAAAAAGCTCCATGTTTTTCTATGACAATAAGTTTCGATATTTCGATATATATTACTCGCGAGAAATGGATGAGATGCATACGGCCCGCTAAATTACTGCAAATTAATCTTCGCAGCTTACCTTAGCGTTAATTGCGCATTGAAATGAGTCATTTGTGACACGCGACTAGTTAGAATATTCGCGCGACGGAATTACGAGGGGCGTATAACGTTGTGATTCATGCGCGGGCGGAAGAGACGAGGCGGAATGCGGTTGTGAATGCGAATGAAGAAATACTGCACCACAAAAATGCAATAATTTTTCCTGATGTCTTACACGACTTTCATCTTTACGAATGAGCAAGCGTAAGCGAGCAAGACGCATACAAAGTGTATCGTGAAATACATATAATCGCGGTTGAGTAAGTCCCGATTACGATGGGATACGTGATCGTCATTTAATACTTGTCGTTAGCAATCTCGACGTATCCCAACTTTAAATAGTGAAGATATCAAAAGTACGGAAAAAATCCCGATCGTCGGAAGATTATACTGCGCAAGTTCTGACTCGATCTCGCGAGTAGAGGAAATCGGGGCTCGTTGGCACAAGAGACAAGTTAGTATTGTGTTTCGTTTGTAACATAATTACCATTCCCAAAGTTTTATTAAAATTAAATAAGTATTACAATAAAGAAAGGAAAAAATTTGCTTCAAGAGAAGGTAAGTAAATTTCCGAGTGTTTAAAAATTTCGTATTAATGTACATACATACTTCAGTTTGAGAAAATAAATTACATATTATTAGTTAAAGAAAAGTTTCTGTTACTATATGACATGTTACTGTGAATAATGACAATAATTTGTTATAATACAATGATTGAAATTAAATGTATGTTGACTTATATTTAAGGCAAGCTTAATTAGTTCACGCGCGAATGAGAAGCGTGCGAACATTCAATTACAATTTAACTCTAACAAAACGCTTTACTTAATACTTCTGTATTCAAACAACATTTGTTTTTCTGTAAGCATTTTATTATTCGATTATTATAAAATAATTTTAAAGTTTACAATGTTTACCAAGGAATACACATATATTTGCAGTCTGTTTTTTATTTCTATTACGTTTTCATTAATTTAATATGGAATTTGTCATATAGGCGTGATATGTATCAATTTACCCTGCTGTCAAGACAAGTTGGCTATCTAATCATGCAACATGTTCGTATATTTTATTTGTTACAATAAAATTAGATTGTACATAGAATCTTTCTCGGCATGAAAATGCAGAGAAAGATTCTCTCTATCACATTAGTACACTTCAATTATAATATTTATAATAATTAGTTATTGTTTAAAATATCAAATGCCGAAATTATGAAAACTGTGCCAACGATCTCCGATCTTTCCTGTGCTTTCCCGCGGGACAGAACTATCTTTATCGCACGACAGCTTAATTTTACTTGATAATTTTAACGAAGGTACTCATCATGCGAATCTAAAATTGCCAGCTCCGTGTGAGAGACAGATATAGCTTAAGTGTTTACGACGAATGGCATTGAACAAGGTACATTGAAAAACACGAATTCATTTTTCTTTTTTTTTATTTACTTTGCGATAATACGCGATGAGTTTTGTTATTGACGTTTCAAGAGTATTCTAGAAACTATTCCTGTCTCGTACATAGAAAGAACGGTTTTGTTGAAAATGCGGAAATATCTAAAAATTTAGACATAAATTTAAAAATAATGTTAGACCAGCAAAATAATTACGAAGAATGTTCAAGCATAATGAGCAATTCTACAAAAAGTTTTAACACACTAGCAATCTAGTTTGAACGTCCTGCATAATTATTTTGATGGCCCAACGAAATTATTTCCAAATTCAGCTAAATCTTTAGATACTTCAGCAGAACCCTTCTTTTCGTGTAGTATATTCATTATAATTTACTTCATGGTCCCAAATTATCTAACAACGATGATTTTGGATTCACGGATTTCCTGCGGTTCGTTATTAGAGGGATAGAAATTAACGATTCATAACTCACCCCCAATACGTGGCGTCCGCTTCTAGATCGTTGGCATTTGCATCCGGTTGCGGTTCGACCTCGCTCTGCACCGGGGCTTCCCCGTTTTCCACAGCGGCGACGAACGTGAGGAAGGCAAACGCCCCAAAGAAGAACACCTAGAATTAAATTATATGAATTGTGCGATTCATTGTTATCGTCTTCTCCCGAAAAATCTGCGAGAAACCGAATTTCTTTGATGCGATTTTGATCGTAACTCGTGTCGGGATAATTCGGGGGTGTTGTATAGCTCGAAAAGCTCTGTACCATTTTATGCAATATTATCGCGATTTTTTTGGCAATGTACTTGAAAAATCTTCGATCGCTTGAAGCTTCGTCGGTCCTTCCGTTGGATGCGATTCGCAATAATAAGCATTATCCATGACGATGTAGTGTTTGAATAATCTTAAGAGATATTAAAATATTAGAGCATCTTTCTCTAAAAAAGATTTATAATCGAACAATTTTTATTGATATATTTTGATGATAAAATCTCCATTATAATTATTATAATTGTTTAACTTAAACTTTCTGTATCATTAACTTGTATAATTTACATTTGGTTACTGTGATATTTATAGTTCCCGAGTACTCAATTGTCGAAGAAAGCTCGTTCGAGCGTGATCGGTCTCGGACGCGAATTACGCTAATTTAGTTAATCAAGCTAGTTAATCGGGTTCGCGACTGACGTTTCGTGCCGTCGAGAAAGAACGTACACACGCGACGCGGATCTGACGCGGCAAGAGATAAAGAACCGGAATGAAGAAAGGAAAAGTGTATCGACGTCGAAGATATGAGAGGGAACCATGCGGGCCACTTACGAAATGCAATGGACGCAACATATCGGAGACTGATTCCATTTCGAGTGCAGCGGGCCTTATATACGCCGGGACCGACGACGCGGCGCGTTTTCGCGACGCGGGATACGCACGCACCAACACCAACACGTGCACAGGGCGATTCTGCACGTCTGTCGTCGGCTACCTGCGGTTTCGCGCGAGTGAGCGAGCGAGCGGGCGAACGAGCGAGGAGGAGACGCGATCCGAACGAGGATGTACCAGTTGCCGCACAAAGAGCCGCAAATGGGAATGCCAATGCCGAGTATTTTTGTGGGATCCCGGGGGATTCCGCGATGATGATGGCGATGCCGCGCAGACTTCGCCGCGAGGACGTGATCCTCGTAAAATCAGAGGCGACCGTAATCCAGTCTCGCGACTTCATCGCGCCGATAATTTTCGCAGATACTCCCTTTGAATCAACCTGTCTTGTTATGATCCTGACTCCATTTTTCCCCGAGGAAATTGAAGTGAAGTTCCTTCTTCATCTCGCATGAGATAAAGAAGAAGAAAAAGAAGAAGAAACTTCCACACACATCTTTACTTCACAAAAACAACTGAGAATGTTGGCAATTAGATGCCAGGGATAAATTAACAGAATTTTGTCGGCTTCTTAGCATGAAAGATGAAAGCAAGATCCGTTTAAAGAATAAATATCTTCAGCATTGAAATGCATGGCCGGTATATTAAAGCGGCTGACTTTTTTTCGGTGATTCTTTAAACACGTTCGATAGATACTTAATTTGTTTTTTCATTGCCGTCAGAAATGAATATTGAATGCGACAGTCTCTAAAAGAACCATTCTATTTTGATGGCCATTGAAGCTTGTTTTAACTAAATGCTCCATTGCTTTCGGTTTCTCGCAAATTCGGACGAGCGCGCGCACTTTTAGAAGCTATCTTATCACAACTTTCGGTTTCGCAATTAGATCACTCGTAAAACAAATAATTAGAATAAGTAATTAGTCGTTCGTATTGGAATTTGCACAAGAAAAACAGGCCATTCATACACAATTAGCATGCGTCTAATTATGACTAATGATACTTCTAGGTATCACTTCATTGACAAAGAAGAGATTCTAGGAAGAACCGTTTTAGTTGTCAGACTAGGATCGCATTTTGTCGAGGGCTATTTACGTTAAGGGGGGATGATAATGACCGACGTCTTGAAGAGATTATAATTCTTGGAATCCTATACGTGCAAAAAATATCTGGGGAGTAAAAGAATGGCCGATCTCTTGCAGTTTAGATTAGAAACTCTGAGACCTGTGTTTCATTGTTATCATCCAACCGGTGTCAGATAATATTATATATGACACATCCATTCATAGAAGCATCTGCGTATATACCCAGTAAACATTAGGATATTCTATGTATGTCCTATGTATATACATATGTGGATATTGTATATTCTATGTATATACACAGAATGTGAAAATTACGTTATGTATATTTATTCGATATCCTGCGTATATCCATAAATGAATCTACATCAGCGTATGTCGTATGTATATACATCTGATGTAGATACATGGGATGTATATTCATACGATATTCTATGTATATCCATAAATGTATGTAAATTTATGTATATTCTATGTATGTACATAGTATGTACAGTACATTTTTTTCATATTATGGATATTATATGTATATACATAGGATATTGAATGTTTACTGGGTAATATATGTAATTAGATATACATAATATGTATAACATATCTAATTATGGAAAAGTTGTTACAATTGTCTTAATATTGGCAATTAGAATATGTTAAAATTGAAGTCAATGTTAAAGAAAAATGATTGAAGGATAATACTTAATACTCTAAATGCGTAATAAAAGTTAAGTTTCAAGATCATTTTCGGTACAATAATATTAATTTGATAATGCCCCTGACCTAAAAGTTGCGCAATACCTTTATGCTTTATTAATTAAAATGAAGGTTGGACTTTTGACGGCTCTGTTATTTGTTTTTCTACAGCTTTAAAAAAAAGATTTATGAACAATCAGTCGTTAAATAAAGAATGGCATTGTGAAGTTAATATATTTTAGACTTTTTCTTACAAAGCTATAAATGTTCTTGTTACATTTACATTTTTATAAGCGTGATATAACCGGTCCGGCATCTCTATATTCAAACTGCGCGGCCTTTTGAGCCGAAAATTCGGTCGAGGTAGAATGAACCACCGTCATTTAGTCACGTTTGAAGTAGAGTATGCAGAATTGTTAAAAGGATGTGGAATTATATAACTGCATTGAAATTCGTATACATGTCGCGTAAAGAGAACGCTATTTCGGGAATTCTAATTTGATGCTCGTACTATAATTTTTCAAATTATCTCACTGTGTTTGCACTTGAGAACAATAAGATTTTTAAAAGAATAGATAATAAAAGAATATAAGACTTCGCGACAGAGTAAATTAAATAAATTATTCGCGCTGAATATTAAAAAAATCTGAATATTAAATTAAATATGCAGATATTCACATATATGTAATCATACAACTCAGGTAAGTTAAATAATAATATTATAGATTCGTGTTCTTCTTATTTCTTTTATCATTAATTGTTTTATTAATAGTTAAAAATTTATTTAAACAAATCATAATTTTTACACTAAAAAACAAAAAATCATTTCAAATTTTTAATTATTTATTATTATTAAAAGGAAATCTGTAGAACTACGAAACTTTTTGCTCCATATTATTAATGCCTTGAAGTTTTAAGGATTCTATATCCGATTCAAAAAAATTCTTATCAATACTTTTTGCTTTGTTTTTCTTGTATGTTAATAATAAGATTAACTCGGGGAGGAGAGAGGAGGAGATTTAATTGAACCTTGATCAACCGGTCTCATAAGGAAAAAGTTTTCTATTTTACAAACTTTGAAGATATATATATATATATACACTATATATATATCATATTGATTCCCGTGGATGCTGTGTCGTTAAAAGATACTGTTGTCGCCCGCATTTCCGCTCATCAACTTAATTAACGAACGTTTATTGTGCTGCACCTTTCCATCACTGAAGCAATGTAAATTAGAAGGTGTCTTGAGACAGGAGTGCACTGCTGACCAATGTCTCATTAACCCATCAGCCCATTAAGTCAAGGTGATTCCCCGTACCAACCGTTTATCTCTGCAATTAATATCCAAGATTCAGAGCTGTATTCTTCTTTGCAAAAATCTTCATATTTCTCGTAAAGTGAATCGACAGATATTTCGAAATGAAATTGAATTACTAAAACTTTGAAGTAACATGAATTTTTGAATTTCTTCTTTATATAAACATTTATATTTTACAAGAAGAATCCAGTTCTTCAATTTAGAACTCAGTTAATAAATTATAGACATTAGATAATAAATCTAAATTATAGACATTCTAGATTTATATAATAAATTATAGACATTCTAGATTTATATAATAAATCTATACAGGTGTCTCTCAAGTAATTATGATTGTTACATAAAGATTATGGTATCAATTTGATGAAAGTACGTACTAAAAATAAATTATAATGAAGTTAATTAAGCACTTATTAAGCAGTGATCTAAATTAATTTTATAATACTAAAAATTATAGTGATCTATATTTATTATAAGACAAAGTAGTATTGCTTTTTAATCATTTATTGAAGTTAATTTATGTTTAAGCTAAATATCAATTTTATAATCAAATATTGCCTTAAAAATAATTAATTATTAATTTTAAAAAAATGTTCTGTCATTTCTTAAATAGAAGTATATAATCGTTTTTTTAGTAATAAAATAATTTTGTTTTATTTATATGAAATATAAGTGCTATTCAATTTACAATCAATTCGATTTACGATCATAATGCTGTCGTAAATAGAGGAATATTAGTATTTCTAAACATTTTTTCAATCATCACAAAAGTCAATACCAATTTATTTTGTATAATTTCAATTTCTCTCTCTAATTCATTCATTTTCACGATCACTCCTACAGCTGGATCCAGGGAGGTATTTGATCGTATTCCGTTTACTTGCGAGTGTCACCAGCTTCGACGGGGTATTCCCACGAGTGCATCAAACGAATGTCCGTTCGTTGGCTGTAAAGAATTTTTGAGAAACGTGCGACCGGCCTGCCTTGAGCAGGCTCGTCGTCGTCGCCACCACCGTCGCCGTCGTCGTCGTGTCCCCCCGCGATCGGTCTCGACCGATTTGCGAAAAGGTGGAGGGACGATGAGAACGCAAGCGATGATCGCAGCGCAAAAAGACATACGTCTTCTCCGGTTGGCACGCGGGGAGGAATCGTTGACCGCAGCTTCTCCAACCAAGGTCAGGCATCACCTTTTTCTCGTCTCTCCCTTCCTCTTCGCGCTACGAGAGACTTGGAGAGGAGCTACAGTAACCACGATCCGAGTCGCATCACCCAGCCTCGTCTTTGTTATCGCTCGGGCGCGAACGCGTCCCGCAGTGGAAATAAATAAGAAACTAGAGACGAGGATGTTTTTTCTTAAATATGCTCGTAATAGATTCAGTATAGACGTATATGAGCGAGAGACGTGCTTGGTGTACATATATACATTATTAGCTACATAGCTACATAGATTTGTATGTAAATAGACTTGTCATAGACAGGCCTTGTAAGAACAGATTCATTTTCACACACCGGCAGTACGTTGTCTCCTTCAAAACTGTTTATTACTTACAGCATTACTACATGAGGTAACTAACGGTTTCGTACAGATACTGATGTATATAACTATAGACAATAACGATATAGAAGTCATCCTGGTGTAAAATTTAGATATTTTTATTTAAATTTTTTCTTATTGTTGTAATCATCTCTTATTAAAAGAATACTTTCTAAGCTTTGCTTTGGCATTGCTTCCAAACTCTATCAAATATTAAAATAGAGATAATTAACAAGTGAGAAATGTCGAAAAATATCTCAATATTCATTTAAACTGCGTTCCTACTACTTGTAAATTAGTATTTCTAAAAATATATGCTTTCCGTACGCATTTATGTCGTATAATACAGTCTTGTTAAAATTAGATTTAAAACGCATAACATTTTTTAACATTACTCAAATTATTATAGAAGTATCTAATTTGTGTATCAAATATTATGTATCCGCTATAACTAGAAGCGGTCTACTAAAACTCTTCCTTAACATACACAACAAAAATTAATCGAAATTATATACTTCAACAATATAAGAAAGAAATACTAACTATTATTAGTACACATATCTATTAAAATAAAGTCCATTCTTGTGGAGTGAAGATGCACTCTAATTTGTTTTGACAAAGTCAGAGTAGATACTTATATAGTGTACTTATATTTGATACTTATATATTTTCGATTAATCTATGCAGTTTTCGATATGCTTCATAAGATCTTGTAAGCTGACATATGCCCTCGAGCATTTTGGACATACTTCCATGAAGTTTTTAGTTAAGTCCTGTAATTAAGTTGATACATGTTAGTGTCTAGATTTAAACGCAAAAAAAAGAATATATATTGTATAGGGCTGTGACAAATGTCGAGTCGTTTCTGCAGATTCTATTCGTGTACGATATCCAATATATGTCGTTTCGTGTATTTTAAAAACGACAAATAATCGTATAATAATAATTAAATGATAATTGAATAACACATGAATGTGAATGACAATACATAAATAATAATTTACAAATACTAACATAATGAAAAAATAAAAATAGGAACTATATAAAATCCTTGTTCTGACTATTATCAATAAAATGTATGTACGTACACCATACATAATTTCCTTACAAACTTCTGCAATTTAAAACACAGGGCTAGAAATATCAATAAATACCAACTGAAAAAATCAATGACGTTGAACTTAATTTTGGATTATCATCACTATCTGTTTACATCTCAATATAATAATTATATCTTAAAACAGCTTTCCACCAATGTAGATTAATTTTAATCTCAGTTTAACTTACTCTTTACTTTTTTAGAACTAAAGAAAGATAAAGAGTAAGTTAAATTGAGATCAAAGTTAATCTGCGTTAATAGAAATAGGCATAAGAGACACAAATCAACATAGATTAACATATTCGAGCACAATTAAATAGAACACGATATGCATAGTGTGTATGTATGTACGAACTTTCAATATTAATTTTAAAAAGAAACAAAAGTTACAAATCTTAATATAAAATATAAATTATTATTTACGATCACCAAGTATAATACATAATACTTATTATTACAATTTTTTATGTTAAATATGACCAAAAAACAATTTAAACTTTATATATATATATATACACATACACACACACATACGTGTGTGTGTGTGTGTGTACACACATATACTTAAAGGGTCACACAAAATACTGGGAGTTTTAATATTGTTTAATCCGTTAAAAACATACTCCGACTCTTCTCCCAAGCAGAATCGAAGAGTGTTGATTGAGTTTGAACTAAATTATAAATGGAAAGCGATATATATGTTGATCTGTGTCAAAAGTGTCGCCTGTGTTTTCTAAAAGAAAAACTCTCTGCCATAATTTTCATATATATATATATATAT
>QKQZ01055358.1:0-30850 GCA_003595255.1 Solenopsis fugax | reverse complement strand
CATATATATATATATATATATATATATATATACACATGTAGTTTTATAACAAGAAATAATCTTTACAATCTTGAAATACTTTTAAAAAAGCAGTTTTACGATTAAAAGTTGCAATCATGTTTAAAACTTATTGTAAAAATGTTACGTATCGTAATTTTATAATTCAGAAAAAAATCTTATAAATTTTTGATCATAATGTTAAAAAATTTGAAAATTAGCTCCTTGTCAGTAGTCTATCCGTCGATATTGATATCGCCGAGACATTATTCATGAATTTACACAAATTTTTATCGTTACTTTATAAAAAAATTATTGGTATCTCAAGATAGCAAGCATTAATTTTTTTTATTTTTACATAATTAGTAATTCGCGAGAACACACGCAACAACGACATTCGTTATCGAAAAGAATTTTCGAATTTAGTTATATCTGATTGATCAAAAAATTCTGCGCATGTTATACTTGTTTTACTTTTAATCGGAGAATTTTTAGATCAACCTGAATCGACGAAATAATAAATAATTATTATTGTAATATAATAAGTAATTACACGCACTAAATGATAAGTTTGTAAAAATAAAAGTTATTTTATTCGGACCTGTTTCAAGTTTTAACATATTTGAAATAAGTTCGAATGAATTAATGTGTAGTGCGTATATTTACTTCTTATAATAATGATTTATTATTATGATGTAGACTAGGTAATAAGGAAACACAACCAGATTGTGTTCACAAAATTTTTGATACATGCATTTTCTATATAAATATTTGTAAAATACATGTATTTTACATATATAATGATAAAATATTCGCTGTAATTAAATCAAAGTGCGTGTTCTCGCGTGTTACAATTTAATCAATAATGAGCTAAGGACAGAGAATCTAAGCGAGTAATAATCTATTGGAAGATATGCGATGTGGTGTAATTTATATCTCGTGTCTTTGCAAAAGTTTCGGGATTTCTTTTTTATCTTTATACTGTAAAATTTAATAATTAAAGTATGAAAATGAATATATATAGATATATAGAGTTGAATTATGTAAATCAAGCGTTTCATATAAGAAACTAAAGTATTTGAAGTACTTTTATTATCATTTAAATCTTATGAGAACTTAGACACACAGAAGGCGTTTTTGATAAATTTATTTTAGATAAATTTTTTATACATTTTAAATTCATAATAAATTTATTGAAATAAATTTGTTTCTTAAAATCCTGCAATTTTTAAATACTAAATTTTAATAAATGTTAATTGAATTATATATATATATATACACTTTTATACAAGTGTAAATCCATATTTAACATGTAAAATCATTCTTAGTCGAAATATCGAGTTAGATTATCTCTATTTTTGAAAAGTTATAACATTTTGGAATTTAAGAAAGATAGTAAGAATGCAGGAATTTTATTTACATAATTTTGATACATTCATAATTACTAGTTTTATATGTATATTATAAGAAAAATATTGGCACGTAATAGTTTCTACTTAAGATAAATATAACACATTCAACTCGAGATTCAAATTTCGAAAATCCGGAAGCTTTTGTGAGAGATTTAAGGAAGGAGATTTGAGAATAAAAGTTTTCGCATAAATATTTAAAAATAACGATTGTGAGACTGACCAATGTATTTAGCGGGTAAACTTTTTTTACGATGATATGTATGTATGTATAAATACATAGATATCCCCCTAAATATGCGTGTGTGTATAGAGGTGAGATTATACGATTAATTTTTTATTTGTGCAAATATTAATCGCGAAGTTCTACAATATAAGCGACGACTGCTGTAAAATTAATATATTATTAGTAATATATTATATTGAGCTAGATCAAGAAATTCATTCGTTTTTCTTATGTAGTTCTTACGAGTAAAGTCAATAATGAAATAAAAATAATTATAGAAATAAAGTAACGAGATGGTTGATAAAACATAATACGAATGAATTTTTTGATCAGAAATTGATCTATTACATTATAATTATTATTAATAATCGCGTTATGGTTATTATTATTACATATATATACAGCGCGCATTTGTATATATACGTATGTATAAAATAATTCCAATCATTGTGTATAATTAGGGGTATTATATTGTGTACATTTATAGGGGATTATTATTAATATTATCATTAATTATATCGCGCTCATCGGCGATAAAGTCGTCAGTTCGCGGTTGGCCGAAAACGTCCTTTCGAATTTTGGCCGGAATGTTGTGCAACGGATGGGACGATCGGTCTTTTTTATCTAAGTAAGAAAAGAAAATACGCCATCTTGTAATCATGTACAACTTTGTAATAAATCAGTTTATTTGTAAATGGAGAGTACCGTTCTCTTTCGAAGCCATACTGTATTGGGTTGTAAATTTCTAATCATTTCTCTTATTAGCAAAGTCGGGATATTGGGCTGATTTCGTCCGAGAGGAGCTCCGGATTTTTCCTCACACGGATCTGACGGTATTCCATCAATAACGTAATTATATTGTCTGTAGTTAATCAGATTGTATTTCATTTTTGTGAAATATTTATAGCTAAAAACATAAAAGATTTTGTAAATTTCTAATTCGTCGTTTTTCAGAAGAGTATCGGACGTTCGGGAGTTTTTTTATTCTTAACGACGTCCCATCGATAACCAACGTTTGGAAATTCAGGTTCTACGCTTTACGTCAGATGTCGACAGTATCGGTCGGCAGTTGTGTGTATGACGTTTTCGCGGCCACAATACTGGCTCCCCTCTCTCTCTTTTGTCGAGTGTCTGATTACTCTAAGATCATTAAAAACTCGTCGGGGATATGATTAATCGTGTTCGACCCCGTCTCATCACCTTCGACGTAACTGGCACGTTGCTGATGACCAAGCTTGAGGAGCACTACGTCGAAGTCGGTTCTCAGCATGGCTTACTTATCGAGCCAAAGAAATTGGCGCGAAGTTTCAAGACTAACTTCGCGCAGCTCAGCAAGGAACATCCGGTATACGGCAAGCACACCGGATTAGGATGGAAGAACTGGTGGAAAACGATCGTGCACAAAGTGTTTAGAGAGCAGCATGTCTCTGTGCCGACAGACACATTGGACAAGGTAATATTTAATTATGAAAATAAAATATAAAAAATAGACAGGTATATACAAGTATAGAGGTATGCCTTTACTTATGACTCTGCTTTGACTTACGCATTTTTGGACTTACGATCGGTATTTCTGGTGAAAATAATAGAATTAAAACTTCATAATTGAAATGAACTTTTCTGCTAATTTTTTTCTCCTTTCTGTTGTCTATTTTTTAGTAATCCTTTAATATTTTATTATTGATACAAAGAACTTTGATTTCATTCATTGTTTTCTTCTCCAGGTCGCTGATAGTCTGATAAGCTGCTATGGCACTAGCAAATGCTGGTACAAGTACCCTGGTACCACTGACCTACTCAACTTTTTGCAGAAGAAGAACATCGTTTTGGGAGTTATCTCTAATTTTGATCAACGATTGGAATCAATTCTCGAAGATGTTCAAATTCGTCAATATTTTGCCTTTGTTTTGACTTCATATGATTTTGGAATGGAAAAGCCAAACCTGTTAATATTTGAAGAAGCACTGAGATTGGTGAAATATTTTCAAAAGGAAGAAATATTGCCTCAAGAAGCAATACACATCGGCGATAGAGTGGATAATGATTATTTCGGAGCAAAAAACGCTGGTTGGAATGCTTTATTAATAAAGCATGATAACGAAATTGATGAGAGCAAAGTGCCAAGGGAAGAGGTTTTTAAAAATTTGAAAGAACTTCAAAGACACTTCGATAGAGTTCTTAAAACAAATGATATAATACAATGATAATTATTTATTATTCAACATTTTAGATTTATTTCGTAACATAGAATTATTTTTATATCAATAGCCTTAATTACTATATCAAATACCTGTGCCAAAAATAGTCTGATAAATGAGTTAAATATGCAAATTTAATATTTTATTTTTTTTAATGTTTTTTTTTCATATTTATGTATTTAGGCTTTAGTATTGATAAAATAAAAATATATAATATTAAAAATAAGAACATAATTTTCATGGAATATAATTTTTATTATTTCTCATAAAATTTTAATTTTCTGCAATCTATTGAGTACTGTTTACATAAATCATGTAAAGCATAGCTAGTTTACAATATTTACATAATTACTTTGTATAAATGTAACGTAGATTATTTACGCGTAAATGCCCTATCCTGATAGAAATTTTAATTTCCCAAAATCGTCAAAATATCAAAAGCGTATAATTCTATAAGAAATAGCTATTATTAAAATCTGACATATAGCAGTTATAAGAATTCTTTGAATTTTATATATAAAAGCATGAATAGTAAAACTCCAAAATTTGTAAATTACTAGGAAAACTAATGAGGTAGGAAATAGCGAAGATAAAAAAAATCTCTGAAAATTAAAGATGAATCTGTTTAGCTTTTTCTCGCACGTAGATTAAACAAGACCAACAAGTCTGATTTATTATGCAGACGGTCACGATTCGTAGATATTTAAATGCGATGTGTACTATCGGCGCGGATTCGCGTGCGAGGATGCATTATTTGGGGCGCCCAACATGTGCGTCCCAATGTAGTAATCCGGCGCTCGAGTGTAGGCGGACGGCAAGAACGGAGCGTAGGAGAACGGAGCACGGAGCCGTCCGGTCCAGGGAAGGAAGGGGGAGATGCAAAGAGGGTTGGGAGTCGGGAGGAGGCCGGGAGGTAGACGCGCGTGCTGTGCGAGCGGCGCGTCGCGCCGTTACACTCGTTGGCGGTCCACGACGGAGTGAGCTCGCGCGCGTCGTCCAGCATCCGATCCCGTGGTAGGTTAATGGGAGATGCGCGATCGATAACGATCGCTCGACGGCGGTGATCTTCGTCGATGGATGCGTTGCCTAACCTCAAAGACAATCCTGATACTCGCCGTCGGTTTCGCGAGCAGTGAGTGAAGTCTCGCCGTGCATCCGAGCAGAGAGAAAAAGATTTTTTTTTACCTCGGGAATATAAGATGAGAGGGAACGCGATATGGGGCCTGCTGTTGCTCGTGGGAAGCTGCGTCGTCCTGGCCGATCCCGAGGCCGAGCCTTCAGAGGAGCTGTTCAATCGGTTGCAGCTCCCGAAGAATCGCAATGAGGACAAGTGTTATGACGAGAATGGCAGGCCGCAGGTTAGTCTCGATTATTTATGTTATTTACATGCTCTGAGCAATAAAAGAGTAGTATCCGCATGCTTCGTTATTGCGGGATAATCTTCAAGAAAGTAGGCTAATACAACTAATATAAATAAGAACAATGTATTTGACAGAAGTGTTTTCAGTAACAATAATGCTTTTATTTCTTTTATGTATATATAAAATTGTATCTCAAAAGACAAAAAAATTATGTAAATTTCTTTTCTATGCGATGCATTAATTGTTTCAAATAGATTTGTATTAATTTTCTATATAATCTGAATAATTTTTTAATATAATGTTTCAACAATATTGTTCTACATAATTCTTAATTATGTAACATACTTGTTAGTTTTATGTAATATACTGTTAATTTTTTATATGATATAACATTTTAGAAATAACATAATGCGTATTATTTAATTTTTTGTATGACATTTATTTTTTCATATAAATCTTCATTCAAAAATATCAGTTTTGAATTACTGGCTGTCCGTACTTTTTGCATCACTAATTAAATCAGCACCGTTCGGTAGCTCCGGATTTCGGGAGGATGCTAAGGTTATCATGGGTTATTCGAAGTTGTTTGAACCCGCAGATAAATCGTGTGGGCCACGATATAAATGGACAAGATATCATTCGCGAAGCCAGCAACATAAAGCTTCTGTATTAGAAATAGAATCCTTTCCTATTTCGATCGATCATGAGTCGAAAAAATTAGTTCCGCGCAATTGATTTTCTCATATTAATATTTATACATATAAAAAAAACTTGATATTTATTATTAATTTCAATTTTAATTTAATTACATAAATAATAAATGAAAAATAAATTTCTCTAAGTTGTTATATAAAAAATAATATTAAATGAATAATATACTATAAAGAATTTATTATTCATTAAATGCTAAGAGCCAGGTTGGTTGTTGATGCCGTTAATTATAAATTTTCAGACGAAATATGTACAATTTAAAATTAGTGTACAAAAGGCAGTTAACAAGATATAAATAGAAGAGATAGGTGTTATAATCATTGGAGTCCCATTCTCACTCTTATTGGAAATCCAATGTTATTACTGTAAATTCTTTCTCATCTGTATCAAAAGTCCTCCTAATAAGGCCTGAAGAAAAGTCATTGTCCATGGGATACATTATTTTTTTTGCATCGATAGTCACATAACTTGGACTCCAAGTCTACTATATTATGTAAATTTTTTATTGTCAGTGATGTAAAAAGGCTAATGTGTTAAGAGTTTCATTGTAAAATTGAATTGTTTGTCAATGATTAATGTGTTAAAAATTAAAACACAAAGTTGAAATTGTCAACAACCACCTTGGCTCTTATAGCCCATTTTGTTTTGTGTTGAAGTTTTTCAAAATAGAACCTATCAGAGAATAATTTTAATTGCTTTTATTCATTAAAATTATCAAAATAATTGATATTGAATTAATAATTTAATAAATTATACATAATTGTAGAATAATATTTTAAAAGTACATTAAATAAACATCACGGGACGTTGGTGGATTTTAGAGATGTATACCGCCGTTCGAAAACGCGGCTTTCAACGTGCTGATGGAGGCGACGAACACGTGCGGCGAGGACCGTCCGATCGAATTCTGCAAACAGACAGGCGTGCAAAAGAAGTCGTGCGAGATTTGCCGACGCGGCGATCACTCGGCCATCTTCCTCACCGACCACGATAATAACGACAATGCTACCTGGTGGCAGTCGGACACTATGTACGAGGGGATCGGGTATCCCAATCAGGTCAATCTCACTCTCCCCCTAGGTGCGTTCACTAGTTGCGATATATTCGGAACACCCCGTAGAAGATCCTCCGTATCTCTACACTGAGAGACATTCAGTTTCTGGTTTATGCTTTCTCTCTTTTCCTCTGTGTCTCTCTTCCACTCTCTCGTTCGTACACACGCTCTCTCTTTCTTTCATCCTACTTCCTTATCTATGAGGATGTACGCGCGATGAGATAAATCATACAATGTATAGAGAAAATCATGGAGAAATCACATAAGCTTTCATGAGCTTTAGAAGCGAATTTATTCTTATAAATTTATTCCCCTAATTGATTTCGGGTCTAGTTTAGAAATTGGAATATTTTAACTTAGAAATAAGAATGTTTTAATTCAATCTATCAAGTTTTTTTGACCGCATATTTTAAAATAATATTTTTAAATTTATTTAATTGTTTCTAATTAAATATTAGATTAGTTAATTATTTTATTAGTAATAATCCGCGCTAAAAAGATTTTTATTTGGGTCGATGTGTGTTAATTACATAATCTAATAATTTGCGCATAATTTATCCTAAATCGAATCTAATTCAGTTGTTTTATTTTAGTTTACACAAATTTATTAGAATTTTCTTGACGAATTACGTATGTGTCAATCAGTTAATTCTTAGTTTTCTCGCGAAGTGATGAGAAGAAGAAGAATATACAAAGTGCTTGAAGTTACACAATCTGTACACCATATGTTCATTCATCAAAGCACTCACCGTCTCTTACTGTCTTTTTCTTGCTTATCGTTACGTTTTATATTACGATCTTAGAAAATGACAAAAAATGTCACTTTCTAAAATAAAAATAATTTGACAATAATTCTAATAATAATTAATTTAAAAAATAAAATCCCTTTGGAGTTTTAAAATTTTGCAAATTTCGAAGAAAATTATATTGATTGAAAGATATCTTAAAATAGAATAACTTTTTGAAGTTTTATTGATATTTTTAATAACAATTTTGATATTTTAATCAATCAGATGAAATAAAGCGCCTTATATATATTTGTATAAACAGCATAACGATTTAAATATTTCTGAATTAAAAATGATAGATATAATAGATATATTAATTCTTTATTTGCGATTTATATACTTTAGGTATATTTTATTTTATTATATAATTATTATATTGAAACAATTTTTATTTATAATGTTTTATAATACTCTAATTTTTAAATGTTTAGGAAAAACATTTGACATAACATACATCAGAGTACTGTTCGAGTCACCCCGGCCGGAAAGCTGGGCTATCTACAAGCGGAAGAACGAGAAGTCTNGGGCTATCTACAAGCGGAAGAACGAGAAGTCTTCGTGGGAGCCTTATCAATTTTATTCAGCGACGTGCCGGGATACGTACGATCTGCCCGAATCCAAAGAGACCGTTCGCGGTGACGACACCCGCGTGCTATGTACCTCGGAATTCTCTGATATCTCCCCGCTCACTAAAGGCACCGTCGCTTTCTCAACTTTGGAGGGCCGACCTTCTGCCTATTATTTTGAGACCAACCCCGAACTTCAGGCAATTAATGATAATTAAAAATAATATATTCTTACTTATATAAAATTCGGAAAGATAATTTTAATTTTCTATTTGGAATATATAGTTATTTTAAATTTTACAAAATTAATTTGTTAATGAAATTAGAGAATTGTTGTTGTTATTGTTATCGAGATTAAAATGAATTGATTAAAGAATAATTTAATAAACTTATGCTGGCATTTTTTTAGAGAAAGAAGTAATTAAAAAAAATGAGATTTCTTTAAATGCATAATTAAAAATTTTTCTTACATTTTGTCTAGATTTATCATAATTGTAATTCAAATAGGTAATTCACAACAAATGGTTTTTTTTATAGGAATGGGTACAAGCAAGGGATATAAGGATTACTTTGGATAGGTCGAACACATTCGGTGACGAAGTTTTTGGCGACGCTCAAGTGTTGAAATCTTACTATTATGCGATAGCTGATGTAGCGGTCGGTGCGAGATGCGCCTGCAATGGACACGCCGGAGAATGTGTAAACAGTACCAGCGTCGATGGCAGAACTCGCAGAGTCTGCCGGTAATAACTCCTATCTCTTAGCAGTGATTTTTAGCATACATACATGCAATATTATTCTTTGATATTTAATATCTCTTTTTTTCTCATTTCTTTCAAAGCTTTAGTGTATATAAATTTTTTTTATATTACATGTCAAAATAATTATTATTTTTAGTATGCATTGTTTACGCATATTTGATAGCATCGATTATGGTAAAATATTTTATTTGCAGTAAAATAGATATTTTAAAAAATAAAATAATATTTTGCTCTAAAATAAAATAAAATTAGAATCTTTAAGCTGTTAAACATAATAACAAATTGTAATAACTTGTTAAGCTAACATCTTCGGAAGCAACATTTTAAATTCTAAGAGACAGTGATAGATAATATACTTTTAAAATATATATAGATACAGATACTTAGATATTTTTAAAAAATCTTTGATGCATATCAGATACTTCAAAATTATATTTTATTGTAATAATGATAATATATAATTTTGCACAATGATGTTTAATTAAAAGTACAGAATACGAAACGTGATTAAACACACAATGCCAATTTAAAACGATGTAGACTACTAATCATGTAGTCTTTTATTGTCAAATTTTTTTAATAAAAAATTGTAAAAACGTGACGGCTTGTGACAAACTTATAAATTTAATTATGAAATAATATCTAAATAATAACTAAATTTATTATTTATATATATTTATATTAATGAGTTAATCCGAAAACTACTTTATTTTTACTCATACATATCAAAAATTCGTTTTACAAATAAAAAATACTTCGAAGATATTATCACTTAAATGTTTTTGAAAATGTATCTGAAAAATAGTTCAGATATTATGTTTTAGTATCTAGATACAGATAAAAATACTCCAATTTGAATGTATCTCAGATATAGGTTCAGATACACAAAATGTATCTAGATACATGTATAGAGATACTATCCAACATTGAGTACAGTGCTACAATAGATTAGAAATTAAACTTATTCGTAGATGTGAGCACAATACCGCTGGTCCAGACTGCAACGAGTGTTTACCTTTTTACAATGACGCTCCTTGGGGTCGTGCCACGACTACAGATGCGCATGAATGCAAACGTAAGTACTCAGTGAATAATCGATGCATATTTTAATACAGTTTTAAAAGCAGTCATTAATAGATTTTGCACATTAATTCCTTTATAAATCTGATACATCGATATGTAAATAATTATTAAAACTAATAAAAAAGAGCTATTGAGAAATAAATGATTTCGTTAATTTAAACTTTAACAATGTAAAATAAAAGTTTAGATATTATTATTGAGTTAAAGTGGAAAGAAGAATTTTATACATTCTCTGTTATAATTTTATTTATTATTTTTTTTTGGTACTGTTTTTATTTTTAGTTCATTATAATTAGATATAATTATTATCTTTAATATAATTAACGATTAAGAAAACGAAAAATCACAAGTCGTGTAGTAGAAAAAGATAATAGATTGTAATATAATATGTAATGATTTTTGTATTTCTATAGCTGTTGTAAAATGTTGTTGAGCATGTTGCTCATAATGAAATCAGAAGTTATAATTAATTACATGTAAACAATTTTTTTTTAGTTTAATATCATGTGCAGAATTTTATTCATAAATAATGCTTTTTCTAAAATAATTACATTTATGTATGAAGAATTGTCGATTTGATCTTTTTCCGTATAACGTCCTACGGATCCAACAGAGAAAACGCGATGTGCGTTACAAACACCATAAGCGACTGCACCTTTGCCGATACTTGATACCAGCTTTGCCTTTTATGTTTATCTCCCGTTCTCTTGAGTGGGGATGCACGGCTTGTGGGAAAGGTACACGGCCGTTCAATGCACTTTTGTCTGCATTCGGTGTACCGCGATACCGCGATAAAAGGCATATCTGTTCATCGATCAAAATCCATAATATGAAAGATATAACAAATAGATTTTCGAAGAACATCTAGAGAGTAATCTAAGGAAGAGTGTAATCTGAATTTATGAAATCTAAAGTGATAGTGATCTAAAATGCGTAACAGTTGAACAATTCGACAATTATAATCAAATTAAACATATAATTATACAATGAAACAGTTGTTATCAAATTATAATAATAATTAATAATAAAATGAGTTAAATTATAATGCATCAATCTCTATGAATGTTTCTATGCCAGAAAAATGAAATTGATCACGTTGTTAATGATAGCGGATTGCATATTGCTGTGCACGTCGCGAGGTGAAATACGTCGTTGGTATTCAGGACCCAGTAATTAATTATTTATAATATTGTTTATAAAATTGTTTATAAAATAAAATTTAATATTTTTGTGTAAATTTAAATTTCAATATTAAGTTATTATTTAAAATTAGAATTATTAGATGATATTAATATAATTATTTGATTCATTATTTATTTCATGCAACTTATGGTTAATATTTTTTTTGTATCATTCTTTTCCATCATTGTATCATAAATTTTAATATTTAATATAGCAACATCATTTTTTATAAAAAAAGAAACATCTGTGTTTGTTTTCTTTTCAAAATTCTACAATTATTAATCTATTAATCTATTAATTCGATCATCTATTATTTCTTACAGCTTGCAACTGTAACGGATACTCGGACAGGTGCTACTTTGATAAGGAATTGTATAAGGCGATAGGTCATGGAGGTCATTGCTTGGATTGTCGAGCGAATCGCGATGGCGCCAATTGCGAGCGGTGTCGCGAAAACTATTATCAGCGACCCGAGGATAACTATTGCATCGCGTGCAACTGCAATGAGATTGGTAATAATCTTAAATATAATAATCCTAAATAATATAACAATTGTGTGAACGCAGATTCGGTAAGATTTTAGACTTAAGTTAACATCAATTTTCTCTATAGATATAGATACAGATTAATAAATTGTATCCTTTATTAAATTTTTGTGATGAGGTAATAAATAAAAATATAATAAATTACAGGTTCGAGAAGCTTGCAGTGCAATAGCGAGGGCAAATGCCAATGTAAACCTGGTGTAACGGGGGATAAATGCGATCGTTGTGCAGCCAATTTCTACAATTTCGGCTCACAGGGCTGTACTTCCTGCGAGTGCAACTTGGCAGGATCAGCGGATAACGTTCCCAACTGCGAGCCTATCACAGGAGTTTGCGCCTGCAAGGAAAACGTCGAGGGAAAACGCTGTAGAGAGTTAGTCCTGTTATGCTATTCAACTAATACAGAAAATCTTTTTGGGAATAAATTTTTATAAAATTAATCAATTCGCTTTTAATATATTGAGCCATTGTCTTAAATGATAAGATTATATATGTATAGTTTTTTTATTTTTTAGCTTATCTTATTATTAAAAAATAATTGAAATATATTTGATTTTTTAAATTAAACTCTATTAATTTTGTTCTGCTCTTCAAAAATCGAAATTAACGAAATACTGAAATTTTCTAGGTGTCGTCCAGGTTTCTTCAATCTGGCAGTGGATAATGAATTTGGCTGTACTCCTTGTTTCTGTTATGGTCATTCCTCGGTTTGTCGACCAACGAGTGGTTACTCGAAGCTGTTCATTGAGAGTATGTTCGTGCGAGGAAACGAACGCTGGTCCGCGTCTGTGGCCGGTAATCCGATTACATTGCATTATGATGCACTGACGCAGACAGTCTCGGTTACTGCGCTTGATCGCGACAATGTGTACTTCCTTGCGCCTAGCAAATTTCTGGGAGACCAGCGAGCGTCATACAATCAAGACATAACGTTCATACTGAGGATAGGGGAAACTGGTCCAGCTCCTACGGCACGCGATGTAATCTTAGAAGGTGGAAACGGCGAACAGATCACTCAGCCGATCTTCGGACAGAACAATCGTTTACCAACTGTTACAGTAAGTGCTTTTATTTTTATTTCATTTCCTCCAGTATGACATTAATATGATTATGCTTTACAGCCTCAAGAATACCGGTTTAAATTGCACGAACACGTCAAATATGGTTGGCAACCGCGATTGTCTTCTCGTGCCTTCATGTCTATTTTGTCAAACTTGACCGCCATAAAGATTCGCGGAACTTACACTCATCAAGGCCGAGGATTTTTGGATGATGTGAAATTAGAGACGGCACATCGTGGCGCGGCTGGTGAACCAGCCGATTGGGTGGAACATTGCCAGTGTCCTCATGGCTACGTCGGTCAGTTTTGTGAGTCGTGTGCACCCGGGTTCCATCACGATCCGCCCAACGGCGGTCCTTTTGCCCTTTGTGTTCCTTGCAACTGCAATGGACACGCTGATATTTGCGAAGCCGAAACTGGTAATCATTTTATTATATATTTTATCATAGACTTCAAAGAGAGAGAGACAGAGAGAATTAAACTGAACTTTAGAGATAAAATAACTTTTTTTATTTATTTTAACTCTTTGGGATTATAATCTTCCGGAGGATGCAAAATTTAAGTCGGATTATTTATTGTCGCGTTACTTATCAAATTACATTTGTCTAATTTTTTTCGAGTATAATATATTTCAACTCTTATTTATCTCTTATTCATTTCTGAAAAGTGATAAATTCACACAAGTATAGATATATTTTGAAGTCTTTCGGATTGTCCAATAATATTCTTTTCCTATATTTTAGGACAATGTATCTGTCAGCATAATACAGCAGGAAGCAATTGTGAGTTATGTAGTAGAGGATATTATGGTTATCCATTGAAAGGAACCCCAGACGATTGCAAACCGTGCCCTTGCCCCGATAATGGACCTTGCATTCTTTTGGGCAACAATCCGGATCCCATCTGCTCCGAATGTCCTATTGGCAGAACTGGTAAGTGTCAAAATAGTTTTTACAAATAACCAAGAATTTGATTAATTGATATTTCTTATTCATTGTTTTTCTCCTCTTTTTTAAAATTTATTAACAATTATATAATTGAAAATTATACATTTTTGTGTAGGCCCTAGATGTGAAACATGTTCTGACGGTTACTATGGGAATCCTGAGAGAGGTCTTGCTTGCAGACCTTGCGACTGCAACAATAATATCGATTTAAATGCAGTTAGAAATTGTAATCACGAAACGGGAGAATGTCTCAAATGCGTCAATAATACTGCAGGCTTTCATTGTGAGGAATGTCTAGCTGGTAAATATAAATTAGAAATTATTTATTTTAGAAAGATTCATTATATAAGCTACAGATCTCTGTAATATGTTTTATATTACTATGTTTTATATATTTTAGGATATTACGGAGATGCACTGTCAGATCGCAAGGAAGATGGATGTAAGTTATGCCAGTGTTATCCACCGGGTACTTTGGAACTTGATGATGGAAGAGTTGCGCCTTGCGATCAATTAACAGGACATTGCGCTTGCAAATCGCACGTCATAGGTCGCAATTGCGACAAGTGCGAGGAAGGCTACTACCATATTATGAGTGGGGAGGTAAAATCTGTTAATTAAAATAAAAAATTGACATAATTTTAATAACTGATATAATGACTTAAATTATTGATCAAATAACATTTTAAATTAATTAATGTGTTATTTATTTGATATAAAATATTTACATCATCTTTATGTTGCAGGGTTGCACGCCTTGTAACTGTGATCTTGAAGGTTCTTATAATCGCACTTGTGATCCGATAACAGGACAATGTCAGTGTCGACTTGGAGTGACGGGTCAACATTGCGATGCCTGTGAACCTTATCAGTACGGATTCAGCCGCGAGGGTTGCAAGCCTTGCGATTGCGATAGTATTGGCTCCCAGGATTTGCAATGCGATGCAAACGGGCAATGTCCTGTAAGTGTCTATATATAAAGTTAAATATTCTGTATAAATAAAAATCGCAAAAAAATAAGTGATTATTAGGATTTAAATTAAAATTACGTTTTTTCTCAATTATTTGTAATATAAATCAAATCAATCATAAATTCACATAAAAATTTCATGTATATTATTTTTTGGATTTTTATTTTTTATAACAATAAATTTATTTGTTTCTCTGTCATATGTCTTTATCTCTTATCTAATGTTTTTGACGATTGTTGGTAGTGTTTGACGAACGTTGAAGGCAGACGTTGTGATCGTTGCAAAGAGAACAAGCACAACCGTCAACATGGCTGCATTGATTGTCCCGATTGTTACAATCTTGTACAATCGGCAGTCAACGATCATCGACGACATTTGGCTGAACTTGAAGATACCCTTTATAAGATCAACAGCAGTCCCACTGTCATTAAGGATTCAGACTTTGAGAAAGAACTTAAAAACGTTCAGGATAGAGTAAAAGCATTATTATCTGTAGCCAAGCAAGGATCCGGCAGTAAATATTATTATTGTTGTCTATTTGGTTAAATATTTTGAGAGTTAATTATATATAATTAATAATAATTATTAAAAAAATTAATTAAAATTAAAACTATTTTAATAAAAACGCCTAATATTGTGAATTTGTTTATAATTTTTTTTTGTAAAAGCTGCTATCTTTGTTTCAGGTGAGAATAAAACGTTAGTAGAACAGTTAGATGAGTTGCGTGAGCAATTAAATACGATTGACAAGATTTATCAAACCGTGGACGTAACAACAAATGATGTGGATGATATAACTGAGGAAGGTTTGACGAGTATCACCGAGGCAGAGAATGTCTTGGACAAAATCCACGAACAGCTAACGGTAAATAAAATTTTGTTCCTTTATATAATAATAATTTCGGATTGACAGCGAATTGACTGTGTCAAAAAATTCTAAAAGATTATTTAAAAATATATTAGTTTGCATAAAACATATATTTATTAACAAATATAAGCTGTAGTTTTTTTTATATGTCTGGTCTCTTATCTTTCTTCTCTTTATATTTTGAAAAATAGTATCTGAAAGATTTGATTACCATTTCACGTATAACTTATATTTTAAGCTATTGAGTTATAGATTAGCTATTTTATAATATTATGACGAATGACAGGAAGCAGAAGATTACCTGGGCACAGAAGGAGCGAGTGCTTTAGCTTCAGCAAAATTGCGCGCTGAGCAAGTCGGCCAACAGAATCAGCAGATGACATCGATCGCACAGGAGGCGCGTTTACTCGCTGAAGTGTATGTATTTTGTGTATTACATTATATAATATTATTACTCAATATCTCATTCTTTTAGAAATACAAATGAAGCCAAAAAACTGCATATGCTAGCGGAACAGGCGCGGAACACGACATTGGAGGCTTACAATCTTGCGAAGCAAACAATATCGAAATATTCCAATATAACGTGAGTAATATTTCCTTTTTTAAAATAGTTTTACTGTTTAATATCCGCGATCTTTTCTAAAATAATTATTATTCAGAGTGTAAAAAAAGATTCTTATTTCAGGGATGAAATAAGAGATCTGGAAAACAAGTTAGCGCAATTGGAGGACCGTATGGATGAAGTGAGAAATCTCACCGCCATCGCAGCCACTAAATCCTCAGCTGTTTCTCAGGAAGCGTTAGATTTGCTGATCCTCGATTTAACGCTTCCTCCGGTCAATATCGAGCAGTTGCGACAGCAAATAGAAAGCGTTAGCAGTGCGGTAATTACAATATTATAAATAAATATACTAATGACAAAATAATACATAAAATAATAAATTCGCATAAAAAAATTTAATTGAGTTAGAATGAGGGCTAATATTAATACAAAATCTAAATAATTTATATGTTATAGAGCTTACAGATAAAGGAACAGGCGCAACTCTTGTTGGAGAAGAACGAGAATTTCATCAAAGAGATGGCTGAAAAAGTTAGAAAAAGCGAAGAACTTTTAGATAGAGCTCAAGATCAACAAGCTGCAACGGCTGAACTGTTAGCTGAATTGGATGAAGCTAACGAGACAGCAAATGATGCTGTCAAACGTGGCGATCAGACGTTAAAAGAAGCTCAGGAAACTTTAAAGAAATTAGGAGGTAAATCGTGTGAAGAAAAATGTAGAAAAATTTCATTGTATGACATTAGAGAAGCGAAAAAATTCCGTGAACGGAAAATTTATTTTTAAGATTTCTTTCGTTAAGAAGCTCTTTTCTATTTTGAGTTTTTTACATTGTATTAGAATTTGATGCTGAGGTGCAACGTGAACGTGTAAAGGCGCAGAGCGCTTTGAAGGACATTGAAAATATTGAAGACTTGATTCGCTATGTTGATGATCAAGCTAGAGAAACGGAAAAAAAATTAAATGGTTCGGAAGATAATGCTAAAAGTGCACGTGAAATTGTGCAGAACGCTCAGGTAAGATTATTAAAATTATTATTAAAAAAAGTAAAAGAATTATTGTATAATAAAGTTATCACAATGTAACTTTTATACATCTTTTTATCTATTCGTTGATATTTATTTTTATTCTTTTATATTTATTGTCTATTATTATATTAAATTATCTTTTTTATATCGTTACCTATATGATGATATATTATATCGTCATCATCATCACATATTATTATTACAGAATTATGCGGATAAAGCGAGCACTAACGCAAACAACATCAGAACAGAAGCTAATAAAACTAAAATCGAAGCTCTACGACTCGGAAATGAAGTTGAAAAGTTACACCTCCGAGTCGACACTACGGATTCGATGATCAAACAGTACGAGATTCAAATGAGCAAAGATACAAATGTCACCGCCGAGGTAACAAATTTAATTAAAGATAAGAAGTGAAATATTAATTAATAAATAGAACTAGAGATGTTTTTTTCGAATTCAATCGTATAAGAAACAAATTGCAATATTTAAAAACTCTAATTTTTAGGCAAATTATAAAGTTGGCCAAGCAAAGACTAATGTAACTCTGGCGTCACAGCAAGTCGATAAGGCCTTATCCGATGTTGCTGCGATTATCAGAGAACTCGAAAATCTACCAGAAATCGGTGAGTTCAAATCTTTATGATAATTTAGGTTGCTTTCTTTTTAGTAAACACAGTCGACACAAGCGTCGTTCTATCTTTGTTACTCATTGCATACCAAAAAAGGATAGAATGATGCTCGTGTCGACTGTTCACTAAAAGGAAAGCAGCCTTAGTCTTCAACTTTCAGATTCGTTTGTCTATAACATATTAATATAAGATTCTATTTCTGAGTCCTGTGTTCTATTATTATGAAGTAAAATTCGCGCAATATTTTTTTTTACATAAAGAATGAGCTTTAATTTTGCAATTTAGACGACGCCGATTTGAATCGCTTGGAAGAACGTCTGATTGCTGCCGAGAAAGAAATTAAAGCCATAAATCTGGATCAGCGAATCCGTGCGTTGACAGAAGCGAAAATTCTACAAACGCAATGGGTTAAAAATTATGAAGATGAAGTCAACAGATTGCGAATTGAAGTAGAGAATATTGATGATATTCGAAAGGCTTTACCAACTGATTGTTATCAGCGCGTCCGTCTGGAGCCTTGAAATTTATGCTTATTCACTTTTGTGTCATTTTTTTAGAAATATATTTTATAGTATATTTTAAGCTATATAAAACGCGTTTTAGTTAAAATGTTAGAATTTTATAACACATTAATATTACTTAAAAATTCAGATTAGGCTCTTGATTTTTCAGCAATAAGCAATTTCTTAAATAATAGGATAAAAATGATATTTCTAAAGTTAAAAAATCTACTTAATAATTTTAAACAAATATACTTAATAATTTACATAGATTTTTAATGATAAAAATGTGATTCACAAGGATACAGAAAGGATTTAGGAATTATTTAATAGACTTTTGATACCCATCTTTTTCCGAAAAATTTTAAAATAAATTTTTATAATTCCAAATATCAAGTTTCTTAAATAATGTACGTAATGATTAAAAATGATGAAAAAGCATTTTGCATGTTAGACTAGGAATGAATTTTGTGCATAGATACATATGCATATACAGTGGCAATAAAATATATATTTTATACCAAAGATTCTTTCATAGTATATACGTTTGGATTTATCATTCAACTTGCATTTCTTTTCTATTATATATTTGTTGTAATCATGTATAAATATGTATATAGATTTGTAACATGTAACTGCCATGTCAATGCATGTTAGTGCATCATTTGCAATGATATAGAATTTAAGAAAACAGTTATATTAATAGGAGTTGTTCTTCGGCCTTTACAAAATAGTGGAACAATGAAAAAGAGAGTTAACGTGAATAATCAAAATAGTTATAATAAAGCTATTTTTGGAATAATAAAAACAGACAATATAATCGATATAAAAATATAGTTAAAATTCGTTTTTATATTAAAATAAGAATAAAATAAAAGAAAGATCTATTTTCTTCTGTAATATTGGTTGAAAAACACTAAATGGAATACATATGCGGTTTAGAGTAATCGTCACGTAATATTTTATTATCATCAACTATCATCCATATTGATGAATTTCGAAATTTCTAATCACGTAGATAACCGAGACTAGTTCACGTACGAACTATATTTTTATAATAGGCAAGATAGATAAGATAAGAGAGCATTTTTATATGAGAACATTCTATACACAAATTGTAACATTTGAGGACAATAAATATCTCAAAAGTAATTACAAGGGATAATATTACCTCATTAATTATGTATGTTATGTATGTTATATAGAAGGATAAGTATTAAGTTGATGTTACACAACATTTATTCTTTTAACTTAATATTATTTCTATATTTTTCTTGCAGTTATTCACGAAGTTGATTAAATGTTTTATAACTTGTGTATTACTGAAAAAATAAATTCAGAAAAATAATATGTGTGTATCTAGATAACGTTTTAAAATTTTCAAAATGCTTTATCAACCTCGTAAATTACCACATATATTCTTATCTTCCAAACAAAGAAGAAACATATCTATGATTGGAGATGTCTTGTAGCGGAGAAACAATTTTAATATATTTTATATTACACAACATTATTATAACTATAATATATGATATGAATACTTAAATAGTTTATATAGGCAATTATATATAAAATACTATTGCACTTCTTATTGGTGAATGACATTTTAGAGAAGACCATTATAAATTATTATAACTTTGTATTTATTTCTAGTTTTCATAAAATCTCGCTATATCAATAATAGGTCAAATGGACTTAGATTTATACTTAAAACTACAAAAGAAATATTTATCGTAGGAAAGGAGGAAAAGGGGGAAGGAGCTATGAGACGAGAGATGATTCATTTAATTATGAATAAAATGATTAAAAACACCAATATAGCAGTCAACACTCCAATGGCTACCCATTGTCCCCGATCTAAAACAAACGGAAAGTAATATCACATGCGTCACTCGAGATTCTTACGAGATCGATGCGAGTCATTTAATTGCGACTATGTTTCTATGGAGATACTCGTATCGTGACTATAACGCCCTTACACTAGACAAATATTACATCGAGATACTGGACTAATTTATTTTCTTCAGATTTGCCCGTAAAAAAACGTGGCAAATATTCTATATTATTTAATTTTAAATATGATAAAATTATAGAAATAAAATCAAATCCATAACATTTCGATGATATTAATTTTAATATTTATATAATTACTCACGAAATCAAATACATATTATTATCAAATACATAAAAATTTCAAAAACCATTTAGGAACATAGCATATATTATTATACATTATTGCTAGTAATTATTATTGTATCCTTTTAGTATACGCGATTTAAAAAATTTTACAGGATTTTTAAAACAATTGACTAGATATAAATAATTTCGTGAGAAATTGTAGACGTTTGAATTAAAAAAAAAAGTAAAAGGAAGCAGGAATATTTACAGTTGTTTATAGCTCACAATACAAATTGGTTCTTATGGTTTATTCGTCAATGTATTCTATTTTTTCTTTTTTCACAATTGGTCGTCGACGAGAAAAAGAGATAACAATTAAAACTACGTCTTCATTCGATTACATTTACAATCTACGCTCTTCTTTTCAAATCGCACATATATTTACTGTCATGCAACTGTTTTCTCCAACAAAGAAAAATATATAATTGTTAGTATGTGTACATATGTGTATATGTATTTTTATATATTTTTCTCATATTTCTTCTCAATTTTGTAAACTTCTCACTCTGACTATGAAGAAGATATATATATATATATATTTCTTCAATTTCAAGATAATCTCTGAAGAAATAATTTGTACAAGATTCTATTTCTGAAAAGAATTCACAATTATTTGATGATTTGTTTAATCTTTAAATTCTTGTATTTAAATCTTCAATTTTTCTATTTCCAAATTCTTGAGAAGTCTCAAATTTCTCAACTATTTTATTCACATTTTTTGAAATCTTTTAAATCTTTAAAGATTTAATTCCTTAGACTTCTAATTTTATATACTTTTTTTATATTTTAAAATTCTAACATCTTTGCTTCTTGTATCTTTGGACTTTCTTAACATTTTGCCTTGAAAAGAAGATTTTAAATATTCTTTTAAATAAGGTTTTTTGCAGATTTTTAATCGTTAGCTTCTTAAATTCTAAATTTCCTCAATCATTTCTCATATACTGTGTTTTCTAAAATATGGTAAATTTTTTTTAAATTAATAATTTATCTCTCAATCTTCTCACGAATATAGAACTAAAATACGGTTTTCGAGATTATCCTGTACATTTTTTCAGCTTAAGTTTAGGTTAAATAACCGTATTATTCTGCAACATATAATTCTACTAACAATTATTCCTGGGAGGTCTAACTGGTCCGTCCTGATTTTGATACTACACTCATTTGTCAAAAAAGGACTCGATATCTTTGGTAATTATAACAAACTACATAAACTTATGTAGCAACGATTAAAATTAATTAGGTCTTCTATGTTGTAATACTTCATTCTCTAAAATTTACATTGGCTGATATAATATATTCATCTACAATGATCTATACTACAAAATTACTCGTCTGCATCTAAGAATCTTATTTTCTTATTTTATTTTCATCTTTATTGTATTTTTTTTACTTACAATTAGTGTTAATCGTAATTAATAAAAAAGGCACAACAAAAATGCAAAACATGATTAATGTTACTGAATGCCAAAACAAAAAGTATTAAAAAAGGTTTAAATTAGTTAACTTTTATTAATATTAATTGTTGATAAAAGTATCCAATTATTTACTAAATTTTTCTAAATTATTTTTGGATATTAGAATTTAAAAAAGAAAGCTACTAAATCATCTGTAATTATTAAATATTTGTTAAAAATGTTAATATTGGCTAGTTATTAATCAATAGGTCATAAGTAAATTATTTACTAAAGATTATTAAAAGTTTCTTTTTGGTTTTCAAAATTGCAAAAAAGTAACTAATTATAATAAAATTGTTTTTAATAATTCAATTAAATTATTATATAAAAAATAAAATTAAAAAGATAATATAATTAAAAATATAACAGAAAAGGAAAAAGTAATTGCTTTTTTAAAATAATTTAGATATAATTTAGTAAATAATGTTCAGGAACAAATGTTGTGATATTAGTCCAAGTTATACAACAGTTAATTATGCACAGTAATATGTTACATACATTCCATATAGGCTAGCTATGTGCAACATCTCCCTTTCTCCAATAATATTTTAGATCAAATTTCAGACTGATATCTTTTTTTAATTTAATGGGAGACTGTTGTGACTCTCTTTAAATTTCTAAACATTTCTAAAATTGTGTTTGTTACATAAAACTCGAACTTGCGCTACAAATATGTAGAATTAAGTGTATTCTCTAGATTTTAAATGGCCATTTCTTTCATCTAAACAATATTCTAAAGGATAATTCAATTATTAGGTAATAATTCAATGGTATCAATAAAAAATATTGTAACTTTTTTGAAAGTATTATTTCTATCCTCGTCTTATTTTAAATATATTTATATATGTATTTCATCTCGTATAGTTATTATTTTATATTTTATTTGTATGTTAAAATTAAGATTGAAAATGTACCCGAAAACGCAGTTACAATATCTTTTATTGGTATCCTCAAATTATTCAAAGGCGCAGGACAATTAATATGACAATTAATCGCTGGAACACAGAAAACAATTGGCGATCGTGGTGGATAGAGAGGAGAGAGAGGAGGGTTTGTTATCAGAGACAAGATCGGCGACACTGGATGTCACCGGGGTAGTAGGAGCAGGAATGTAATTATTATAGTTACCATTACTCATGTGTAGCACCTTGGCCATCTTCTTCATGGTAGCGTCTAATTTGGAGTCCGTCGTCTCTAACTCGTTTCCGAATTCATCCAACATCCTATAAGAAATTTATCTTTACATATTATAATTATAATAATAATTTAACAAATAATAATTTTAAATTATATACATTTCATTGTCAACAGTATCATCATTATATATAATTTGTAATATTTTAATTACAAGGAAAATGATAAATAAAATTTTACATTAATATTCTGTTTTTAAAGAACTGAAGAAAATAACGAGAAAGACATTTGCTCACACAGCCTGTTCATCCAGCTCACTGTTAATTTGCCTGGACACTGTTTTCAATGTACCAACTGATTCCCCAATCATATCTAACTGTTCGTCCTGTTGTCTTATCATAGCATTCTGTTGTTGCATTGTATCACTAAGAAACTGCCTGTTTGGACTATCTATTTCATTTTCTAGTTTGCTGTACTTAGTAGTGCCATGATTGGCCGGCACTCTCGCTGGGCTGTTGTCCAAAAGCGGCTAAAAATACGTAATACAATAGTACAATTATCATAGATTTATAACAAACAAGTAGTTGAAAAAATATAAGGTAACTTTATTTAATTTACATTTTCAGATCATTTATAATTCGATAAAGATAAAAATTTGATAAATTATTAATAAAAGAGCAAAAATGTACAAAATTATGAGAAATTAAAATAAGAAACAAAGGATAAAGATCGTTTCCTACGGATTCATGGAAACAAGATTTTCTCTTAAATAAATACTCGTTACTGCAATACATAATTAAGTTTAATAATGAAAAATTTGAATACCGTGTATACCATTGTCGTTTGGGAGGAATAATAGACCGATTTATTAAATGTACAACGCGTGAACTGTCAAAATAACACTAACTGACAAAACATGACAAATCATTTTTTTGAGGTTAGAATCACTGAGCCTGACTCCTGAGTATACTCGCGTCTTGCGTCAACTACGTCAAGTAGCAAAACGATATTGTTCAATATTGACAAAAAAATTGGACGCAATACCAACAGATGTCGCTGAATAAAATTGACAATGAAGGCAGTGGCGGATTATATATTTGAAAATATTAATTTTAACTTCAAAAAACACACTTTTAATTTAATGAAAATAATGAATATATCTTAATATTTCACAAGATAAGAAAAGGTTATTTTTATTAGCTCAGCGTTAATTAATAATTGTGTAAAATGGACAGATAAAGAAAAAAAATCGAGATAATTTAAAACTGCTAATGTAGACTCAAATCTAATAAAAAAAATTCGGAGTCGATTCAAATTAAAATTAAAATTTGAGTTTAAATTCAAGCCCACTCACTTTACACGATCTATAATTTGCAGAATTCAAGACAGAAGTCTATTTATAATATATATAATAAAATTATGAATATAATTAATATTATAGATGAAAAAAAATTGTTATTCTACCTACAAACATAATTTGATTTAAAATTATATAGAGGAGAGAAGGGTAATTATTATACATATGGCACCTATTTTCATTTTATTGACTAACTTTGTTAAGTAATATTTTGTATTGAAACTTAAATGATTATATTCGTCAAAGTGTTGTTTAACAGATTCTAGAGTCAAAATAATGAATTAAATATTTATAATTATTACTTATAGAACGTGATTTATAAAAATATGTCGCACTGCATAATCGATGAAAGAAGAAAAGTGATGGTAACCTTATAACAATTATCAGTTATTATATATTGGCATATTAACGCCATTGAAAAAAAAACGGTGGATTACTAAATGAATAATTCGATAAGCAATCGTTAAAATTCGTCACCTAATAACGGAGATAATAACGGAGAGATAGCTGTAATGTTCACAGTATAATATCCTCTTTTTCTATAAAATATTCGATTGTTTCTTTTTCTAATTCTGTTGCAAATTATAGATCATGTAAAGCGGACTTTAGATTTTAATTTAACGTATGTGCCAATTATTTTTGTAAGAAAAATATTGGATACTAGATATTAAAAAACTTTTTAAAGAATAGAAATAAAGAATTTAAATTCAAATATAATCCTTCGAATTTTAATATGTTAATCTACATTATGCATGATCATTCAGGATATATGTACAAGGTGTTTCCATATAATATAAGTGCTGTCAAATGCCATACAACAGAATTAATGCGTAAGTGCTGTACATCTTAATAGAAAAAAAGGTTAATGATAAAAAATTGTTTATTGCGATTATTTTTCTTAAATCTTTGTTAAACAATTTAAATTATAAGATTTGCTAAATATGTTTCCTGACTCATTTTTCTTCCGCTAATTTTTGCTCTTTTTATTTTGAGCACTGCTTGCGTTCTTCGATTGTTTTCCGCAAGGTATGTACATGTTACGGGAAATTTAAGTACCCGGGAATTATACATAATGATATATGCATAATTCATAATTTGTTTGATTAAAATAATTAATAGAAAAAAATTAATCATATTTCCCAATCACATTATGTATATTTTCGAATTGGGATTATATTGATTTTTTTATTTTGGGATAAATCATCTTGTTTAATTTTTCCGGCAGTCTTAGTTTGAAAATCTAATCTTTTGTGCGGGATCTACAATGCAGTCGTTACGACGCTGCGATAGACCAAAGAAAAAAACTATATTTTCTCTTATTCTTTCTCATTGCAAAGTACTTGTATATTAGTCGACGGACAATTACTACGTTTACACGTCACCATTATTCAAATTTAATAACACCGGTAGTTATAAAACTGGTCAGTCACAAGTATTCCTTTGAAGAATGGAATGACTGTAATTGGCCGGTTTTATAACTACGGATGTTATTAAACCTGATTAATGGTGACGTGTAAACATAGTAAATGACATTAAGTCAACGAACAAGTATATTAGTCGACGCACCCTCCTTATAGGAGAGCTGAACCCGAAAGATATAACTTAACCCAAACTCAATTTGTTTCAAATCCGAAATGTGGTCAATTGGAACGATGGTCAATATCAATGTGGTCAATATCATCGACAAAATTTGGTGAGGGTTTGGCTATATCTTTCGGATTCTGTCCTCCCGTAGAGAACCCCGCATCGTCCGTACATGAAGCAAGATTTCACATGGATTTATAATTTTCTCACAGTAAAAACGAAAATAATGAATACATTTTACTGTTTCAAATAATTACTTTTATTTGTTAATAACTTTTTAACCAAGTTAAGATTGTGGTAAATAGACTGCTCTATTTTTTTGTAAAGATATTTTGAGTCTTTCAATCTAACAATAAGTCTCTAATCACTTGACCATAATGCATAATAACCGATTATTTTGATCGATTTGAACATTTTTTTATTTCATTATTCAAATTTCCCAAAATAAGCAAGCATTATCTATACTGACCGATTATTATGTACAATTTCAGAATTAATCAAATTACTCATAACACACATATAACTTGATATGCTAAATACAATAAAAATATGATAATATAAAGCAAAATGCAATATAGAACAAACCTGTCTTGCCGTGCTGTCGCGATCCCGGCTTCTGCTTAAGTTCAGTTTGTCCTTCATGATCTGCGAAATATTTAATAAGCGAGTGGCATTAAGGTGACATTAGTTTCGCAAACATATTTTGGGCGCTTTTGTGAATGTGTTAATATATGTAAGCATTGCCTGGCTATAATATAAATTATAATAGCAAATGTAGCGAGATATTAGTGATTATATACAATAAATTGCATTATATTATATTATATATTATAATTATCTTGTATAATTTATAAAGAGTGCGATTATTGTATAAAAAATTTTAAACATGAATATTAGAAATTTTATAAATGTAGTACGAAGCAATTTTCAATTGACTGCCAAAGTATCTTGAAAAGAATATTTCTTTTTGTATAAAGAACAGTGATATATATTTAGTAATAATTATAAAGATTTAATTAACTACCTTGACTTCTTCTCGCGCCTGCTCGATGAAGCTCCGTTGAACAGTCAACTCCTTGTTGTCGATCTTGAATTTTGTTGGATTTTTCTCAACGATACGTGCATATGCATTAAGGATGATATAGAGAACTCAAATTCAAATTAAAAAGTAGATTTAAAAATTTAATCTAAATTTCAACATTTATATTTAAATTATATCCTAATTTCAATTTCAAACTCGAACTTATTTAAATACAAATTTGAAATCAAATCCAAATTCAAGTACATATTCATGTTCACGCATATCAAATGCACAAATTCGACTTAGATTGGAACGTTTGAGATTGGAAAAGGATATAGATAGTGTCCTCGAGGTCGTCGAGATCCCACTCGATGGAACGAAGCGCTTTCCGCAGCTCGGTGGTGGTCCAATCGAGCTCGTCCGTACGCGAGATCGCGGTGGCCGAGCCGCTCAGTCCGGTCGGCGACGTGATCGCGACATTCTGCAGCTCGCTCCAACGTCCGTACAAGCCGCGATTCTTGTTCAACGCCTTGCACACCTCGCTGAAACAGTCCGAGTTAATTAATGTGCCGTCAGCCACGTTTAATAGTGAACTATATCTAAACAAATTCACATAAACGCAGGCACATACAAATCAATCAATGATGCGTCCAATATAGACGCAACCATTTAAATTTAAATCCACTTTCAATTCAAAATCAATTTATATTTTAAATCTCAATTTAAA
Organism: Solenopsis fugax; assembly: GCA_003595255.1. NCBI lineage: Eukaryota > Metazoa > Arthropoda > Insecta > Hymenoptera > Formicidae > Solenopsis > Solenopsis fugax. The sequence continues at coordinate 2,945 of QKQZ01055358.1, read as the reverse complement.
TTTAAATTAAATTTGACCAAGCTTATATTTATGCTCAAATATATTTTTGTTTATATTTATCTAAATTCATATACAGTCACAAAACTAATTGTTTAAGCAAAGAATATGGAAATTTATTTTATGCTTATACAAATTTATCAAATATTAAAAATTTCCCAAAATTGTTTTTAAAAAAAATTTGATTGATAGTGAAAACGCTTGCACCTCTGTCAAAAATATACTTTTAAATTTGTAATCTAAAATAAACTCCCAATATCTTGTGCTTGGGGGCGATAATTAGTTTTGTGTATATAAGAGATATCTTGTGTTGACCTAAGAGAGTACCTTGTTTATTTAATATTATTTCACAATTTTACCTTTTATCTTTTGCACATATTTTCAGACTTAAAAACAGATAAAGCTAAAGTAGAAAAAGATTATAATATTTAATAAATTTATAGCATAAAATCAACTCTAAGGCCGGTATTCATAGTCGATTCTTATTTCAAGATCATCTTAAGCAATGTCTTAAGATACTGATATGGCTGTCTGATTGGTTGATGGCGTCTCAAGATGATACTTAAGATGATCTTAAATATAAGAACGGACTATGAATACCGGCCTAAGTGTCTTATTCGGACCATTAGTTTCGTGACTGTACATTTATGTATAAAATATATAATTTATCTGTATAGATATATTTTTATCTAGTTATGCAAATTTTTTCAAATAAAGGTCTTTTCGTACTATCTATAATTTTTCGATTTTTATAAACAATCGAGAAGCCCTAATGATTATAACTAGATTTTAGTGCTGATATTTTTGTGTGATTTTATATACATTTTCAAGTTCACGAAACTGCGCGCCAAATAAATTTTCGATCTTAAAATGCATGCGCAGTTCTAAGTTGAACAAGAAATAGTAATATCTTGTTATTAAATTGAAAGTTAATTTAATAGTAAATGAATACTAACAAGCATCTAATGTGGCAATGATGCCGATAAGAACCCTCTAAAAAACTGTAAAGAATTTGTTGCAAATTTTCGATTTCTATTCAAAGATTATTAGCAATAACAAAGATGAGCTCGCTTCGTTTGCAAATGTTATCAATTGAACGCTAATAACGTGTAGAATTAAAAAAACATTAAACACATCATGATGTTCATTTATTCAAGGGCATGTGTATATATATATTGCATATCAGATATAATCAAATCACTTGGCATAAGACACTGCCGTGTTTCTTGAGTCTAATTATCGAACGTTTTGATTGGCGTCTTCTTCAGCGATAATGATGAAAATTTTCCATTAACATGTTATAATTAAGAATGAAATTACAATTGTGACGGTTTAATAATAGAAGAGAATGGGATACTACTGGCTCTATATTGTGAACATTAATTACAATTACAACTATCTCTATTACCTTCGTTATTAGGTGACGAATGATTGCTTATGGAATTATTCATTTAATAGTTCGCTGTTTTTAATGATGCTAATATGCCAATATACAATAGCTGACAATTGTTTTAAGGCATTTTTTAATTTGGAGCATTTCGAAACTGTTTCAAGGTACATTTTAGCACTTAATTGCAAATACTTCCTCATTGTTTTTAAACTTGAGTGTATTATCACACGAATGTATGTACACTCGAGTATTTTTTTTGTTCGTTTTTATTTGGCTGTATACATTTCGAGTTATGCAAAGTAAACAATAATATGGAATTTTGTTAATATGGCTTATTAAGCGAAATTTTCATATCGAAATATTTCCTCGGTAAATCGATTGTCACTCTAGAGAAGTACGTTCAGAAATTTTAGAGATTTTAGCCTCGTTGTTTAATGTTAAACAAGAATAAACTGATATCTCTAATTCTAATGTTTCTGAGCGCAGAAAAATTTTAAATCAGAATAATTCTAAACAATGGAAAATTAAAAATATATAACTTTGTAACAAAATATTGCCCCCTTCTCCTCTATTATTAAAGATTATTAGACAATTGAAGTCGCCCTTGCATCATATAGAATATTTCATCCCGTAATATTTTATTATATTGTATTGTTCATCAATGCAATTGCATGGTAATACTATGTTTATTAAACTATTGATATCTGTTACTTTTAATCGCAGCGCTATTTTAAATAAACTCCGTATTGAACTTCTTAAAAAATTACATTCTCTCGCACGCTCGGAAGACTCCGCTAAATCATCATACTTAATGAGTATTGAATAATAATTTAGCGAAGAAATTTGCGTTATTTCTATCCAAGATGTATCGCAAAAAACCTAAGAAAAAGAAAATAATTAATGATTCTTCTCAAGAAAGGCCAATTGCTTTGTTTCTTTCGATGTTGACAGATCCTGTCAGCGCGTAACATCGTGCAACATTTACACGGAGGATCCATCAAGCGAATATATCTGTCACGTTCGAGTGTTATCCCCGTGGTAGCAATATGTCAGCCGGAGATAACTACCGCGGCGCGAGAGGCGTTCCTTAAAACAAGAGGCAACGATGTCGCCGCTTAATCCGCTATCGCGTAAATTGGCTCGTAATCTGGCGATATCGCGCCGATACACGAGACCTTATCGGCCGCCGCGCCGTTATCGGCGTGTTTGCAAGCGTTCACTCACGCGCGATTGCCACCCTTCCCCCCCAAACCCCAAACGCCCCTCGCCAATCCTCACTCCACGGGGGGAGGAAAAAAAAATCGCGATGACACGCACGGGGATCTACGTGCATTCGAACACGATTTTGCTCCCCTTTCTTTTTCTTTCCTTTCTCCGTCGGATTCACGCGACGCACATCGATCATCGCGCGGCGCGAAAAATCGATGCACTTTGCTCGCATTCCCCCGCGGCGCACTTACTCTTTGACGACAAAGAACGGGTTCTCCAGCGTCATTCCTCTATCCGCTCCGTCTTTGAATTTAAAGCCTGGGCCGCGGCCTGTCTCGCCGCGACGGCC